>PVIH01007498.1:0-99870 GCA_004025045.1 Sigmodon hispidus
TGCTCCTGGATTCCCCTGCCCCTGCCCTGCTCCTGGATTCCCCTGCCTTCTCTTCCATTACTGTTAGAAAAGATGACTTTCCTCAGACTAAGGCCACTCACTCCATTCATGTGCTCGGGATGTGGTTTGAGGGTGTCCCCAAAGGTTCATGTGTGGATCCTGGTCCCCATGTGGGGATTCAAGGTAGTAGGATTTTTCAGAGGTGGGATCTAGTGAAAGATGAGTGCCTCCCTCTTTGTCCTGAGACCCTGGTTAATTCCGGAGAGGGTGAGTTCCTCTTGGCTCCTCTCATACAGTGGCTGCTTGCTATCTCTTTACTCGCTCCGATCATGAGCTGTGATTGTGATTTATGTAGAAGGCCAGGTCCTCATCAGAGCCAAGCAGAAGCCAGGTTCTTGCTCTTAAAAGTCCAGAATTGTGAGAGAAAAAAAAAAATCCTACTTTTCTTTGTAAAGTATCCAGACTTCAGTATTTTGTTATAGCAGAACAGATTAATATATGTCTCTAAGTATTAGGTTAAAAGAGAGCAGGTAGTGGTGTGGGGAGATGTACCAGTCCTCAGGTCAGAAAGCCCCACTTTGTTTTCTCTCCATCCCTTTCTCCTCCCTCCTTCTCTCCCTCCTTCCTTCCCTCTTTCTCTTCCTACATCTCTTCCCAGTACTAGGAATTAAACCTAGGGCCTTCGGAATGCTAGGCAAATACTCCACTGACCCACACCCACAGCCCCAAAAATCCCACTTTCAATCTAACTCTACTAACTTGTAACGTGCTTTGAGCATGACCTTCAGATCTGCAAAGAGAGGTCCTTGTGCTGGCTTCTATAGATAATTAAACACAAAAGTGTATATGGCAATCTGTAGCACGTTTTCACAACTGTTTTACCACAGACTTTATTTAGACCCAGTCTGAGATAAAAAGAGGCTCGGAAAATTCCCGTGGCACAGAAAATAGGCAGAAGTTACCCCTTGGGGACTGAACTGTCACACACTTGCCCATCACTCTTGCTGCTGTCACTAACGAGCTCCCTTTGTCCCCTCTTCCTCCATCTGCCCCTCTTCCCCTCGGAATCTTCTCATCTCCACTTTATCTTTATCCCCCACCATTAGAGTCTCTTTGCCCCACCCGCACCCCCAGCCAGGAGGGGCCCTTTCGAGTTTGTGCTTTGACTATGTATTTCCACCTGGACATGCACACTCCAGGATAACATGCTAGAATACACCTGGGAAAATATATGGTATTTATCTTTCTGAGCCTGGGTTACCCCTCATAAATAATGCTTTCCAATTCCATCCAATTTCCTCTGATTTATTCTTCTGTATGGCTGAATAGAGTTGTATACACACAGCACATTTCTTTTATCCATCTGTCTGTGGAAGCACACTTGGCTGTGTTATCCTTGTCTTCTAGGTGAGCGATGCAGATGCTTCCTGAGGGTAGTGCCAGCGGAGGGACAAGGTAAGCATTGTGCCCTCAGCCAGGGTCCCTCACCATTTGAATGCCTCTTGTTGTTTGATTGGATACAGAGAAAGGATGAGATGGTTGGGTATGATTTTTCTCATGAAGTCAATCCAGGCTCCATTTGTGTGACTTATAACCCTGATGTGCAGCACGATGGAGGTCAGCTTCCCAGGGTGACAGGTCACTGACTAGTCTGCAGCTTCTCAAACCATAAGTATTTCCCATGGTGGCCAATCTCAAGCTCTGTGAGTAAAGCAAAGGCAGAGTTGGGAAGACACAAGCTCTGTCTGTATGTGCTTTCTCCTCTCCATTATCTGTTCGGTTTGCCCTTGCTTTCTTGGTATCTGCTCTTTCAGATGGAAGAGAGCCTTTATGAAGCTGCAGAGAGGATCGTGTTAGTCTTAGTGGTCCTCTGTCCCTCTGTCTCATCACCTGCCTTGCCTGATTGGTAGTAGGACTTTTACAAATTTCTATTTCTGTCTGTCTCCTCTGTCCATTCCCTCCCACCCCACATCCAACACAGTTCTAGCTGTGCCCCCAGCAAGGGTGCACAAGCAGCTTGCATGGAAACAAGGGATGTTGGCAGAACTGGTGCCCACCCAAGGCTCTTAAATGTTCAGATCCTTCAGCCCTCATATTTAAGTCTCTTTTTCTTCTTTAAAAGATTTTATTTTTGATTTGTGTATTGGAGTCTGTGTGTGAATCTGCACACCTCTCTGCAGAGGCCAAATGAGAAGTGTGGATCCTGTGGAATTACAGGTGATTATGGATCACCAGAGTTGGATGCTGGTAACTGAACACTGATCCTCTTAGCCACAGAGCCATCTCTCCAGTCCCTGGGTGTTTTCTGTGAAGGCAGAGACAATGTCTCCATTGTGATAAAAATATGTTGACTCTTAAGCTGGCAGGTAGACATTCCCAAAGTCTATCACAGTGCTATGCCATGGGTTGTTTACATTTCCCAGTCTCTATACTCTCCTTGAGGATCTAGAATCCCCTTGACTGACCAACTTCCTAAGACTCAACAAAGATGCCTTTGGTTTTCACAGTGAAGGCTTGCTGTAGCAAGGCATCTCACATCACTGCCGCTTACATGTATCCACAGGCAGTACTTATGCTCAAAGCTTGGTCCTCAGGGTAGAGCTACTCAGAGGTGATGAAGAACCTTCAGAGGTAGAGACCAAAGAAGGTTTAAGGTCTTTAGAGTGCTGCTCAAAAGGAACTGATCCTTTGCAACTCTGAGTTAGTTCCCATGAAGGACTGTTAGAAAAGAATGAGTCCCATCCTCTCTCCCTCTGTCTTTATGTCCGCCTGGGTTTCCCCTTTTCATTTATGACCCAACTATGATGTCAAGCTCATGGTGTAAAATAGCTAAGTAAGTTTTACAAGAACCAAGCCCATACTGTTTGGAATTTACAGCACCTAAAACTATGAACTCTAGAGACCATTTTATTTAAAAAATGCCTAGACTTCGGTCTTTTATTATAAGAACAGAAAGTGTTTTAGTAATAAAACCAAAGAATTGAACCTTCCAGCTATAGATTCTGAATGCCCATCATTTCTGTCCTTTCTGTTTATAGGCATTCTGTGGCTCTCCATTGTGACAGAAGTCTTGGATATCTTCCTGATACTGACAGGCGTCATCTTCCTGGGCTTCACTGTGAGTTGTTACCATTCTGGATGCAACTGGCTCAAGGTGGATGCCTCAGTGGCCATCCTCATGGTGCTTGCAGGTATCTTGCAGCAGGAGCAGTTTCCCACAGCCTACTCCAGAGAGGACATGTTGCTACAGGCCAGTGACGAGGCTGGCTGAGTCCCTCCAGTCACTGGCCAGCTCAATAAGATAGCTGCTCTTCTGGATAAGTCACTAGACTTATCTCATTGGGTAAAGTAGTGTTGAAAAGAGAGATGAATGCATATAAAAAGTTTGTGTCACAGGCAGGGAAGAGGCTTCACTGGTGCTGGAAACAGCAATGATCTTACTTAGCAGAGAGGTTAGGTTTGATTTCACAGAAAAAAAAAACAACAACAACAACAACAAATTCCTGAGGTCAGACCTTTGGTACTTAATACCTGTACATAAACAAGTATATATGTACTAACTCTGGGGGAGTTACTTAACTTTGGTAAGTTACTTGCTATAGCCAAACTCTGATAAAGATAAGATGAGGGTGCACCTACTAGATACACTTCAATATATTAAAATTATTGCCAACGTATTATGGGACTATGCTCTTGTACACTGTCAATATTGGTCATTGTAAATATTGGCTTAATAAACTGCTGGTTGGTCAAGTAGCTAGACAGGAAGTAGAGACAGACTAAGAGAATGCTGGGAAGCAGAAAGACAGAAGAGAGACCCCAGCAAGACACAGAGGAATTAGGATGAGAATTCTGCACTAAGCAAAAAGGTGCCAAGCCACATGGCTAAGCATAAATAGAAAAATGGGTTTAAACATAAATAGAAATATGGGTTAACCTAAAGTATAAGAGTTAGCAAGTAATAAGTCTGAGCCATAGGCCAAACAGCCTGTGCTTAATATAAGCCTCTATATGTTTGTTTGGGACTACATGTCCAGATCTCGGGATTAAGCTGGTCAGAAACTTCTGCCTACACCAACATTTAGTACCAATGTTCCACAAAGAACTCTTTTTTTAATGCTAATTAAAAAAAAATAAGTCTGCTCTCCAAGCAACTTAATTTGGCCTTCTAAGTTCCATAAATTTAATATTTCCACCAAGATAGAACCCTGAACATGTCGCTTCCTTCCAGCCTCATAACAGACACATCAAGTTCTGTTAATGTGTATCATCCCAAAATGTGCATTACTCCTATGTTTGATAAACATAACACATCTTGCCCATGTCTTAGCATCAGTCAGTAGAAATATAAAATCCAATTGCTAGATCATCCATAGCAAAGAGCGGGGTCATGGACATGTGGAGATTCCTGCTCAGGCGCTGATATCTACTATATTCCTCTTAGTTATCAGGCCTGTTTCTAGGTGTCCCTTTAGTTTCTACTGTGGGAATGAGATATCAGATGGTGTGCTTAAGGATATGTAAGTGTAGATACTGCATGAGGATCTGTGCATGCTAGAGTGCTCCCAGCACCCAACATCTACAGGGTAGAGAAGATTTTCCATTATGTTGTGTTCTAAACTATTCCTAACAAAAGCTTTATTTACACAGGACTCCTGGGCATGGTGGCCCACATGATGTACACAACTAGTTTTCAAATCACTCTGAATCTGGGACCAGAAGATTGGCGACCCCAGACATGGGACTATGGTTGGTCCTATTGGTAAGTTACTTGGTTACTATGCTCAAACTCTGGTGGACCAGAAGAGATGAACATAGATTTTTAATAGAAAAATAGACATTGTCATATGGCTGGTACCTGCCACTCTTGTGACTCTTGATTGGTATTGTACCCTTTCTATAACTCAGTCTTCTCAGCTGTAGAGTAAAATCACCTAGCTTGACTTTTTTAGAGTTCTTAAAATTTATTTTTGTAAGTTTTTATTATTTTTTATTTTGTGTGCCTTGGTGTTTTGCGTGCATGTATGTCTGGGTGAGTGTGCTCATTTGGAGCTAAGGACTCCAAAGTCTTTTACTCACTGCACATTCTCCTTTGTTAATTACTATCAACTGCAAAGAGAAGGGTTTTTTTATGAGAGTTGATTGCAGCTCTGGTCTATGGGTATTGCAGTATGTCACTGGAAGATGTTTTATTGCTGTGTTCCTTTTATAGAATAATAGTAGTGGATTTTCCCCTAGGGCTTATGACCTAACTAGTCTCAGGGTCTTTCCACTTCAACAGTGTAAGTATGGATTCCATCTTACAAAGTGTACCTTAAATTCAATTCTAAAAAGTGGTTGGTTACTCCTAAAGCATCTATGCCACTACTATACCATTATATCTTACAAATAACTGTCGTAGGTTGCAGGGTTTATAGCTGGGTGATATTGGTGATTCCCTTTCTCCTCTGTTAATATACAAAGTACCTTCAAGTACCATGAATGGTAGTCAGTAGGGGTGAAGCTTCTAGCTGGCCATTATCTTGATTCTTCCATCTTCAATGATATGCATAAGTTGCCTTACCATCATCAGGCTATGGAGAATAAATTCGTATTCAGGAAATATTTGACAAATGGTAAAGTCTAGATTTTTAAACACATGTTGGAGATTCTTTTCCTGAGCTTGACCCTTTTAAGCCTAGCTTTAATTTCTGTAGGAAAAACTCAGTCATGCCATACAAGACCACAGGGGATTTCTTTGTAAATTCTTGGTCTTGTAGTGGCAGAGATCAAACCAGGGGATTAACACATACTAAGCAAGTACCTTACTGCTGACCTGCTTCTCGAGCCCCAAACATATTGTATCTTAAAATCAATGTCCTTACACTTACTTTTACTCCACACAACAACTTCTAATGCTGGGAGAAAGTGCCAGCTTCAAAACAGGGTCACTTGTGTCAACTCTGACAAAAATAGAGCCAAAGAAAGTCATATACTGAGAACATTCACTCATAATTCTCCTGACACCTGTAACTTTTGAAAACTAATAAAATTCCAGACAAGAATTTACTGTGAGTTACACCAAGACAACTAGAGGTATAGAAAGAGGCAGGCACTTGAACAAGAACCCCAACACAGTGAGGAAAGCACAAGCTTGACCCACATCACAAGGATCAAGATGTACCATCAAGGTGACAAATCTTACCTAGAAACTGCTGACACCAGGCAGTCATTATTTCCCGGCTCCTAATGGACACAAACAGCTCATCCATTTCTCCTTTTTAATAACCAACCTTTCCCTTTGTTGCCCGGAAATGCCAGAAGCCACCCCTGTCAGTCCAGGTATCCCAGATTGCCCTTTTATTTGTTATTTGTACCAAATAGAATCTTTGCCTAGAGAATTGTCTCTGTAGTTTCATTTGGTTATTTTCCTGTCTGTACAACTCATTTACTCCCTCGTCCTGACGTTACTCTTTATGATGCACTTGTTCCTACACCTTTCTTGGCTTTGGTCCCCAGTCTGAAGATGTTCATTTTTATAAATCGTGCTCTGGATACTATTTCTTCCACCTGCGTCCCTGCAGTGGCTTCTGACTTAATTAATTCTCTGGGATCTGAGAACTTATTGCCAGCATAATCCACACTTGAAGGATCAATAGAGATTGGCTATTTTAGCCCTTGCATATCCAGAACGATGCTTATTCGGTACTCTTTGCTTGATCATCTGGCCAGAAAATTAAAAAAAAAAAAAAAATCATGTCCAAAAGTCTGTCGAAAATCATTTGTCCTTGGAATTTTTAATGTTCTGTTTTCTTCCTGAGTGTATTGTTGCTTTTAAGGATTCTGCGCCATTCTGCTTTCCTGGTCCAGGTCCCCTGGTGGGTGTTCTTTCCATGACACCCCTTCTACTTTCTTGTGCTTGTCAAGCTGTTTATGTATTCCACACTTCAGAGAACTTTTCCTGTGTTATTTCTTTCACTAGTTCTTCTCCTTGGTTTTCTGTTCTTAGAACTTTTCTTAGCTAGGCCACTGGGGCTCTTTATGCAAAGGTCCCATTTCTTTCCTTAGCTCATCTCTTTCTCCTTTTGTTTCACTTGGTGTGTGTGTGAGGGGTGTGGGGGGTCCTCTGCTTGCCCTCTAGCCTTAGTTCTAAGGTTAGACCCGAGAAAAGAACGAAACAATTTTGCTCCACAGCCACCCTTTCCTACAAACCCTGTTTTTAGACAAGCTTTCCCTTCTGTCTCCCACACATCCTCCTATCTCTGCATCTGGCCCTTTGTGACTAGGCCTTCAGGAACTAAATCTGTGCTCTCCTCTCACAGGGGCCTAGGGTCATGTTTGTGGTGTGGAAGACATCTGAGGACCAGCCATTCATCGTCCATAGTCCATAGACCTTTGCTTGATGTCCTAGTGAGTGTATGTGTGTGTGAGAGTACAAATTTGTGTATGTGAGTGAGTGTCTGTATGAGTGGGGGCTGGCTCTCAAGGATTTAGTGGGGTTATGCAATAGATTTCCTCTTTGTCTTTCAGGGGCCCTACCCCATAAATACTGTTTTGTTACTCCTGTCTTCTCTGGCTCAGTCACTCCTCACATGCCTGCCATCCATTCACACCTCCTCCCAACTGTTGCTCGGATTCTGTCTCTCAGGAAGGCTGCGGTGACTGCAGACAGCTCTTGAAGTCATTCTTTCCTGTCAGCCCTGCAGTCTCCTACTTGACCCTTTTCCAGGAAGTGCAGAATTTTACAATTTGCTTCAGTAACAAATCTGCCCAGTGAAGGAAAATCTCCCAACCTGATTATAAGGGACACCTACAGGCACAAAATAGCATCCCTACTCTACGTAGATGGCCAACCCCAGGGCAGCCCTGGCATCCCACTACAGGCCTTTCCTAACTGTGCTTCTGTTGCAGCCTCGCCTGGGGATCTTTCGCTCTCTGTATGACTGTGTCAGTGGTGTCCATGAGCAGATATACCTCCGCCCATGCAGAGAAGTCCGAGCCACAGGAAGACAGTCCATACCCTCAGCACAGCATCCCACAACCTGAGGCTTCACGGCAGGTTTGGCCTACACGAGCTGCTCCCCACCCTGTGGGACATGTCTATGTAAATGTTCCTGGGCACCATCCCTCCGGTACAGGAGCCAAAGTGTCCATGTGCTAACCAGTGCTATACATGCAGATGAGCCCGGCACTTGTTACCACAGTGAGCATCTCTGGAGTGGGGCTCAGAAGACTATGGTAGAGATAAACCCTTCAGTACTCATCTCTGAATTCAGCCTCTCATGCCTCCTAAAATGCCTGTATCTTTAAGGAGATAATGTCTACAGAAGATTATCAACTATGACACTCTAGTATAAAATAACATCATAGGCTTCACTAACTCTGGGTTTAATAAGTCTCCCAAAGGAAGCAGAATCATGAAAATATTAAGGGAAGGTGATGTTGTATGTCTTTCTGGACGCTGTAAATATGCTTTCTTACCATTTGTTAACAAAGACGCTGTTTTGGCCTATGGCACAGCAGCTAAGAGGCTGGCGGGAAATCCAAGCAGAGATAAAGAAGAAGGGCAGAGTCAGGGAGACGCTGCAGGCTGCCACCCAGAAAGCAAGATGTAATAGAACAAAGATAACCATGGAGCCACATGCCAATATATAGATTAATAAAAATGGGTTAAGTTGTAAGAGCTAGTTGGTAATGAGCCTGAGTGAGCCATTGGCCAAACAGTTTATAATTATTATAAGCCTCTGAGTAAACATTTTATAAATGGCAGCAGAATCACAGGTGGGAGACCTTTGTCCTAAGGGGCCAAACGAGTCAGAAGAACTTCTGGCCACAGGGGCAAGAAGATGAAAGGAAAGTCTGCCCATTCCTTACAGCAGATGCAGAATATGTTCCCCACACCACTTCAGTGACAGGCAAACCTGGACTATTTTATCTGGTTGACACAGGAAAAATGAGAGTGTACTATGCTTTGTAATTTTCATTAAAAAAACAGAAATTTTAAAATGAATTTTGTTGTCTAATAATATTCTTCACTGGGTGTGGGGACACAGGCTTTTAACCTCAGACTCAGGGGGTAGAGACAGGTAGATTTCCTAGAGTTTAAAACCAACCTTATTTATATAGCCAGTTCCAAGACATCTAGGGCAACATACCAGAGGGACTCTGACAGGAAATAAAGTCATAATGCCTATGAATGGATGTCTACAATGAAGCCAATTTGAAAGAATGATGAAATAATAGAAAGAAACGGAATGACATCTTATCACAGTGAAGTGGAACAAATGTTTGGATTGTCCTGCTTAAGTGAAATCACCGGGCATTCTTGCATCTAAAAATAAACTCTGCCAAGCATGCAGTCTCGTGGGAGGTGGCCCTGTGCTCTGGACTTCCTAGTGTGTTCAGTTACAATCCTGCATCAATCTAGCTCCTCTTTTTAAGCTGGTATGAGATTAAGCCACAGGTAGTAGACTGTCAAATCCCAAGACCTTAACTATGTCCTAGCTCATAGTAATTTTTTAAAAATTACATTTATTTGTTTATATGTTTATCATGCGAGTATGTGCGTGCGTGCGTGTGTGCGTGTGTGTGTGTGTGTGTGTGTGTGTGTGTGTGTGTGTGTGTGTGTGTGTGCTTATGTCACAGTTCATGGATGGAGGTCTAAGGACAATGTGCAGAGCTGGTTCTCTCATTCCACTATGTGGATCCTGGGGATGGAATTCAGGTCCTCAGGTTTGGTGGCAAGTACCTTTGCCTGCTGCGCCATTTCATTAGTCACTCAGGGACTTCTTGTTGTTAATGGTATTTATGTGCCTAGTAAACATATTTCTGAAGGAAGCTAGATGTCTACAATAAAACACTAATTTGTTTGTGTTGAAATTATGTTATATTGTCAAAGTGTATAGGGGAGACCAACTAATTTCTTTGTGTTTAAGATTAGAGTTGAGCATCCATGTCTTCTTGTACAATAGCTAGGAGCCAGCTTCTCTCAGAGATGATTGTTGGTATTCCCCAGGTTTTTTGTCCCCCTAGCACAGAAGGACAGATACCTGGTAGCCTCTCCACTTTGCAGCATGTGGCTTTTTCATAGGATACATTACCCTGCATGTGTGTGCAGGGAGATCCTGTGTGATTTCATGATGTCAAGTTTAAGCTGGTCTCAGAGAAAAGGACATCTACAGAAATGCTCCTCCAAGACAGTCCTCTTTCAGATAAATACTAGGAGACTACAGTTGATGATGCCCAGGAAGTGAACCTCCTGGGACCATGTAAACAAAACCGATGTCAAAGGTGCCAGCAGCTGATGTAGATGTCAGGCAGAGGCCTTCGGTCACTGAAGCCCAAGTCAAAACAGGTTCTGGAGCTTCAAAGGCACTTACTTTCTCTTAAAATCTTAAAATGTTGCTCGGACAATAATCCCAGCACTGAGACAGGAGAATCATGAGTTTGAAGCCAGCCCAAAGTCTACAGTCAGGTTTTCTCTAAAAAGGACAAATGTCAGCTTCATTGAAGCATAACATACAAAAAAAAAGTATCTAAATTATAATTGAACCACATAAGGCATTTTTAGAAAGTAAATATTCGCCCAAGTGTGACTTTCTTGCTGGTCAGCAAACAAACACATTCTATCCCTCTTTGCCATAACGCAGACACTGCCACATTTTAATTCTTTGGTGTATTAATCCTTTTATATATATGTTTTCTCTTATCAGTCATCAATCTGTTTTCTGAGTCTGTGAAAAGACTGCTTCTCATACCACCAACATCTAAATTAATGGCTGGCAATTGTGTGTGTGTGTGTGTGTGTGTGTGTGTGTGTGTGTGTATAATTTCAAAGCACACACATACAATTCACACATACTAGATAGCCTTAGAAAAATAATTTCATAGAAAATAGTATGGTAATGATTAAGAACATGAACTCTAGACCAGTAAATTTTCTTGTTTTGGTTTGGATATAAAAGTGACCATTTTACACTTGTGTTAAAGAATTGATCCCCATCTAGGGACACTATCAGTAGTGCTTGGATCATGAGGACACTAACTTCATCAATAGGCCAACTGATGAGTTCATAGCTGAATGGGCTATTAGAGTGTGAGTCCTTGTGAAATAAACAAATGACTTGGGGTATGTGTGATGCTGAATGGTAGAAAAAGCTCAGTGCCCCTGTCTCAGAGACAGCCAGAATGTAGGGACAAAAACCCACTGACCATTTTTAACCTAGGAGCTCTCTGTCCTTGGTTAACCCATCAGTGAATTTTATCAGGTGTCTGCAATGCCACAGGCACCATGCCATTTTTCCTGCATAAAAGAATGTAGAATTCCCACTGGGGCCAGTACTTGAAGAACTGGCCTATGACCAGCATCTACACTAGCAGTCAAGGTAGTGAGTGTCCAGGCATCAGATGTTCCACATAAGGATCTTATCTTTCATTGGAACCATCCTGTCCACCGGTGACCTTCCCCACCAGGGGTCAGGGAACTCAGGAGAAAGAGTCCTGTGGCCCTTTCCAAGTACCAAGAAGGATGAAACTGTCACTAGGTGGCTGGATAAGAACAGGCAAGGTTCACAGGCAAAGACAGGGAAGAGGGAGCCAACGGTTTCAGCATAATTGGTGATTCAGCCCTCAAGCCCATCCCCTTCCTGGGAACCAGAGATGGTGAGAGCTGCTCTTCTGTGTGCTCGCTCCCTGAGAAACCACAGCTGATAGTTCCTCTAAGAAGGACGTCTTTGGAGTCCAAAAAAAAGAAAATGATAGCAAGTCTGGAAAATGAGGCTGGAATCATCTTTTTTTTTCTTTTTGACTCCTTAAAAACATGTATAGAGAGCCCTGGATGTGTAAGGGGGGCAGAGATAGTCATAGAAAAACTTCAGGTTTAAGTGCTATGGGCAAGAAAGGGCAGGCTGGAAAATTGTGCAATTTTCTGAAGATTAAAGGACTCCTGTGTGTGACCAAAAGTATCTGTTGCTCTCTTTACTGGCATTGCCTCAGAAAGGGAGGGCATGGAGAGCCAGGGGGATTTTGAGTTGTTCTGTACATGGAGGGAAGAGGATCTTCCACACCAAGATGTGGGGGAAAAGAAGATGGAAAGTTAAGAGACTTAAGAGGAACAGCCTGAAAGAATTCACACAGAATCCACCTGGTTCTTCCTCTTCACCAGCTTATTCTAGTTCATTTTCTCACTTCAATTATAAAATTATGTTTGGTGTAAATTATATGAAATAACGGGACAGACACTTGTGTACCCATTACTCAGACTTAACACAAGTACTTACTGTGGCTGGCATTCATCTCCCTTAATAAAAAAAGAAAAATAAATAAAGTGTAATGAGATCAACTAGTATCTCCCTCCCCTCTCCTTCCTCTTTGCCTTCTTCAAAGCAGTACCCGGGAACCTTGGGCACTACGCCTTCACACAATTGGACATGTTTGTTTCCTGTAGCTGTTTCCATAACTACACTGTCTTGGAAAAAAATCACAGGAATAAAACTACCTAATTCCATTGTTTCTCAAAGGAGGTCAGACCATTTCCTTTCCACCTTTTTTAATTGGGTTAAAATATAACACATAATTTCCCCTTCCTACTCATCTCTAGTACACAGTTCAGTGGCATCAAAAACATTTGCACAGATGTACAGCCATCTCTACCACCCAGCTCCAGAATGTCTTTTACTCCCACAGGTGGGAGAGAACCCTCTACCATCAAACACTAGCCCACGCCTGTCCTTAGCCCCTGGCAGTCAGTACCTCTTCTGTCTCCAGAAATTTGACCACTCTGGAATCCTCACACAAGTGGAGTCATGCAGTATTTGTCTTTTGTGACTGGCTTATTTCACATAAGAGATTGTCCTCAAGATGCATCCATGTTGTGTGTACATTTTTTCCTTTTTAAAAAAGGATAAATAATATTCCTTTGTCAGACAATTAATTTTGTCAGACACCATTCTGCACAACAACCCACAGTAGCTCATCCAACAATCACAGCCCCATCCAGCCTTTGTCTCTCCCTCTTCACTAGCCACACCCATGCATGAAGGCCTCCATAGATGGAGCCCCCATTTCTAATAGGGGACTTGTTAGAGGCATTTTATTTATATAACAAATCAAGTCTTATTTCCAGCTTGGAAAAAAATAGCAAGTTAGTGAACTTTGCACATCAGCCTAGAAACCATGCATTTGAAGCAAAGGATAGTATAGTTTAGAACAGTAGATACACATATATTGCATGCATACACATGAGGATACTCATATCAGTACCTTTATCCTTCACTCGTGACCTCCAAGAATATCACCACACCTCAGAGAAGACCTAAAGAAGATGGCACTTCCTATGTTCATAAAGACAACACCCATCTGTGATGATATATTGTATATTTAATAAAAATAGTCTAGAGTATCAGAAGGCAGAATCACCCACAGACAAGTCATGAAAGTCAGGGAGTGGTGACCCACACTTTTAATCCCATCACTCAAGAGACAGAGATACGGCTGGATCTCTGTGAGTTCAAGGCAGTGATAGCTCACACCTTTAATCCTGGCTCTGGTAGAGTTGGACCAGGAAGTAAAGTAGCTGGGCAGGGAAAGACATATAAGGCAGGAGATGGCAGAGATCCAGTCATTCTGCCTGAGTGACCCGTCAAGCTGAGAACCCATGAAGATGGCACTTACCCTGTTTGGCCTAAAAAGTTGGCTGGATGAGAATTGGCTGTGGTTTGTTTCCTCTCTCTGACATTCCAGACTGATTTTATTAAATATACAATATATCACCACACCCATTCTTCTGCCATACATAGCCAATGCCCTCAGTGATTGTTCTGCCATGCAGTGAGGGAAGACACAGAGGAGAAAGGCCAGCAGCCAGAGAAAGACCTGCCAAGAAGCAGAGAGTGAAACAGCCTTAGTGATGGATCAGCTCTAGTCAAGGTGTTAACTGCAGGCCGTGTCTTACACCCTGATCCTCCACAATGAAGGTGCACTGAAGAAGACAAAGCATCCCTTATCCATCCAGAATAGAGGTGTTTCTGGTTGGTTTTTAGATTTTTCATTTGTTGATTTGTTTGTTTGTTTTAATATTTGCATGTATAAGATAAGGTATCTTGGAAAAGGGACCCCAAGCCAAACATAGAATTCACATTTCATGTGCTCCTTATACACAGATTGGCAATACGTTTACACCACAGTTTAAATCAAGTCATGCATAAAATACAGCACCACAGGTGAATATTTCCACTTTTTGTGTCACATTAACACAAAAGGTTTTGGATTTGTGATGTCAGATCTCTGCATTAGGACTGCTCAATTTGTGTCAAACCTTCTGTACTATGTCAGGAGCTCTACTTCCAAAGAAAGACGTGAAATGTGGAAGGCTAAAGTCTGGGTTCTAGCAGATCCTTCCATCCCCATCCCTCCTCACCCTCTCTAGGTGGAATCAGCATAATTCAGGGCACTTGGCTTTCTCTGTGGATGGATGAAGGAAATAAGAGAGGCCGGAAGGAAGGTACCAAGGGAACTCTATGTTCTGATTCACTAACGAACTGTGTGTGTGGAAGCTTCTAGGTCCCATTTACAGCTGAGTATGACTTCTGCTTGTGACAAGAAGAAACAGTGGGTGAGACCAGCCCTGACCCAGAGGGTTTTTCACCCATCCTAGCCTTCCCAGGATGACCCCAAACATTCATGTTAGATACTACTACTACTACTAAACTACTACTCAGTCTTTGTTATTGATACTGATATTGCTATTGATTATTAGAATATATTGTAACTTCAGAGCTGGTATACAGCTCAGTTGTAAAAGGATGGTCTAGTATGTTCAAGACCCCAGGTTCCATGCCAGCATGGCCAAAGTAAGGAGGAACATCTTACAGTTTCAAAGATAAGCAAACTGTCTTCTTCCTCAAAAGGGCAGTAAAGCAGCTTGAAGGAATTCTCAGTGAACTGAAGAGTGTGCACTTTTTTAGAAAACTTCGGGTCTGTCCTAGGGTGATTAAGTTAAAGAAAGGAAGCCCCCACCACCCCAACAAACAGTGAACGGACATTGTGCCTTGGGACTTCTATCTATAGCTGACCAGGGTACTAGTGTTCTAGTCCTTCCCATGAGGGCCAAAAAGCAATGTGGAAGGGGCCTAGCATATTTCAGCCACTTGCTGAAGGGTTTGCAAGCTGGACTGGGACCGTCTTTCAAAGTTGGAGCCATTTTCCTCCCAATATCAGACATATTTCAAAGCTTCTAGTCTATGAAATGTGGGCGGGTTTGAAACCAGCACGCAGGGATGGAGCATTGCAGGACCACTGCAGAGCTGAGAATGTGAGGCACGCTTCACCTGGGAGAGGTGCCCTGGGAGGGACACCCTTCACCTGGGAGGGGCACCCTTCACCTGGGAGGGGCGCCCTTCACCTGGGAAGGGCGCCCTTTACCTGGGAGGGGCGCTCTTCACTTGGGAGGCTCCTGTCAGTCATTGCTAAAGGCATAATCATGTCTCAGGCCCTATCTTTCTTGACCAAGCAGCAATCTGTAACACAGATAATCAACTGTTAGAAGAAAAACATTCAGCAAAATAACTAGATTAACATTAACAGTTTATCTGACCAAAGAATGATTCATAAATTGGGCAAGATTCAGAACTCAGCAGTTCCAGCCACATGAGCAGACTTTTACAGGCACATAGAAAACTCACCACATCTGCTCCAATGAGTAAGTTGGGCCTTATTGGGCATGGGCTGGTCAGCTGACTGAAATTGGCCTGGTTGTTTATGATTGGGTGAAACTTGGGCTATTTGCTACTAAAAAAGAAAAATAAATTAAAAATTAAAACCTCCTAAATTCGATTCCAGTTTATTACCTAGGAAATCATGGCACAGAGGTAGCCTCAGGCCAGTAGCTTCCTAATTATTTGAGTAGTTTCCCTAAGACAGGCTTCATGTGCTCCTGAAACACAGGCTTCTCCATCCCCAGCAGAATACTGGCTACTTCTCTTTTTGCCCTTTGCTGGCTGCTCATCCAGTCTCCATCCTCTAAACATCCAAGTGCCCAAGAGCTCAGCCTTCAGAAATGTCTCTTCAAAGGTCTCACTCACATCGCATGGCTCGCCTACCTACCTGTGATGGTGCCCAATTGGATGTCCTTGCCTGAACCTTCCCGCATGTGTTCCAGACTGACAGATCAACTGTGCCCTCAGTCCCTTGTCTTAGACTCTGTGACTATGTGACTGCTTCTCTAACCCTGGCTACCATTCATTATTCTTTATGTCTACATTGCAATGTAATGCCTCTTCTTTGTCTCACAAGAATATAAAGCATCATGCTTTGTTGACCCCTATGGGAGGCCTGCCCCTTTTTAAAGGAAGACAGAGAAGAGGATTAGGGGGTCAGATGGGAGCTGGGGGAGAAATGGAAGAGAAGAGAGAGGGGAAACTGTGGCCCTGCATGGAAAATAAGTGAAAATGTAATTAATATTAATGAAAATACAAAGCACACCTGCCCCAGGGTGCCTGCACGTGCCCACTCTCAGAAGAACAAACTGAAAACATGAGCCAGGTTTACACAATAGGCATTAACGGGTACCACAGTATGGATGAGTCTCACAAATATGACAAGGAGCAGGGGTGTCAGCTCTGTGATTCTATTTAAATAACGTCTACAAAGGAAGAAGCACGTACATGCACACAAATGCAAATTAACATATCCATTTAGAGATCAGATAGTAGTTCCCCATTGGGGCTGAAAGAAGGAGACCCACAGACAGATATTTATACTATGCTTGTTGATATGAGTGCTGGTCACACAAATGTTTGGCATGGAGTCATCAAGCACACTATGTATCCCTAATGCAGACACTAAAAGCCAATAAGGAGATGAGGTTTGTAATGTTCCTGGTTGTTCCTCATTTCTAAGCAGTTTCCATCTGACATGCTCATCCACCACCCACCACTCATTACCCACCCCAGTCTTCCTTCTACTCCAGCCTTACTTCCTGGCCAGCTCTATTCTCTTTACAGTATAAATGCTGTGTGGTTGGAGAATATGGTTCAGCATTTAAGAGTTCTTGCTGCTCTTGCAGGGGACCCAAGTTTGACTCCCAGCACCCAGGTCAGATGGCTCACAACCACAGGTAACCAGGGAATTTAGTACCCTCTTCTGGCCTCCACAGGTACCCAAAAACATAGACAACACATACGTATAAATAAATAATAAAAGTAAATTTTAAAGCAAAGCAGAAAAGATGCTGTGGGTGGACTTTGGGCTTTTGATGGTTTTAGCCATACTGAATTTTTTATATAATTAAATTATTTAACTCTTAGATATTTAATCATAAAAGACAGCAACAGTAACCTCCTGGAGGCTTAGAATCTATGCTAGGTTTGAGATAGGCAGAATCTTATTTTGTACCCCAACAGATCTGCAAAACAAAAGTGTCACTCTCATTTCAGAGAGAAGGAACTTGAGCCTGCCAAGGCAAGAAGCTCTCTCTAAATAGTTTCTTTCATGCTACATTTCTGTGTGGGTTTTTTGTAACCAGTTCCATTTCACTGACCAGCTTCTCTTTGTTTCTCATTCCCATCCCCACTCAGGAAGGGAAGGCCATATGGTCAATACCCACCTACGTCTGAGTCACCTGCAAGTACCCAGTTCAGGAAAGAAAGGCATAGGCATTTGTGCTGACAATCCCATGGACTGATCCCTAACTCTCAGCCCAAACTGTAGAGGGAACTCTAATAGTCCCACCAGCCAGCAAAGCTTTAAAAGTCCTTGGCAGGAACTCTGAAATCAGACCCGGCCAACATGTGTCCCTGAATATCAGAATAGACACTATATTTACCCTGAGAAGCCCTTTAGTGCAACTGAGAGCTATAAATAACCATTAGGGCCCAAGCGAGTGGCCTTAACACATGGATTTCCTTCCAAAAATGCAGACCCGTTTTAATTAAATTTGTAATTAGCCTTAGGGGAGGGCAGGCCCCCTGGACTCCTCCAGTGTGAGATGCCATGAGTAATTTCTATTAGTTGAGCATTTGGGGATTCACACACTCCTCACTGTTCAACTGGAAAGAACATCCTAGGAGCTTGTAGATCCCAGTTCCCTGGAGAACAGATCCTGGGCTTGCAGGGAATGATGCTGTGAGCTTGAGCCTTGCCCTGCCCTGGGAGTTGCAATCAGGGCTCTGCATAGACAATTGTTTGTTATCCTGCTGTCCTGCAGAACAAGATGGGGATCGTGGCTGTCCTGATGCTGCCCCTGCTGCTGCTGGGGATCAGTGGCCTACTCTACATTTATCAGGAGGCATCCAGGCTGTGGTCAAAGTCGGCCGTACAGAACAAAGTGGTCGTCATCACCGATGCCATCTCAGGACTGGGAAAGGGTAAGCTGTGCTTCCCCTGGATGTGTGTCCATTTCTGTCCACAAGGGACCTGTGGAGGCAGGATGGTGTGGGGCATACCTGCTGGTAGGAAAGAGTCAATCCAGTGGGCTCTTCTCTTCGAGAGACTGAAACTTTCTTGTCTGGTGAATGGTGAGATCAGAATGCCTGAGGTTGCAAACTTAAGGCTTGCTGTTAGGAAAGTTTGGGGTTTGATAGTTTCAGGAGTTTCCAGAAATCTTGATGTGCCAAGTCCTTAGTTGGAGCTGCCTACTGGATGTGAGGCCCAGATAAGGATGCTAGATTCCAGTCCTGGTTCCAGCACTTAACTAGATGGTACCTTCACTTATATGACCACAATGCCCCACGTGTAGATCACAGATGACAGCAATCTCCACTCTGGAATATGTAAATAGATTTGCACATGGGTGGGACATGAAACAACAGTGGCCACCATTTCAGTGTTGCTAGAGATGGTCAGGTTGAGTACATTTTCCAGAGCCCACTTACATCTCTGAGTCACACTCTCCATCACACATAGCTACTTACTGCTTCTCACCATCTCACTTCCTGATCTTGAAGCCATTTTCATTCACAATCCCTAAGTAAGACAGTCCTCTAGATCCTTCTGCTTGTGGCATTTGTGACAGGAATATCATGTTGATATAGCAGAATTTTACTATTCCTAATGATAGCAGTGTAACCCTGTTAGATAAGTTAATGACAATTTCTGCCATTATTTTTGTTATTTAATTCAGCATAAAATCCACACAACCAACCATCCACTAGCCACTCAATAGATGTCAATGGAACCATGTTGTCCTAATCATTTCCTCTTTTAGAGTCTCTCGGGTGGGGGGTCACAGTTCCTCCCATGATGTGGCCACTGGAAGAACTTTTGTGGTCCTGATGTTTGTTCTCTTGGATGTTCTGAGAGGTAGCATGTCCTCCCTGCTAAAAGGCTGGGTGAGGTCTCAGTGAGTATTTGCCTTGGGTTAGCCATGGCAGGTGAAGGCTGAAGCATAATACAGTAGATGTGGCCTCTGGAACAATTGCCAAATAGATCATCCTGATTCATCGGGATTGGCACTCAAAAGGTGAGGCGATACACAAACTCAAAACTCAGTCTTTCCCAGGGCCAGCCAGGACACTAATTTGTCCATCAGAGCAGACACAAGACCACAGTGTTCTTAGGAAAGTCACAAGAGTGACTCACCTGAAGCTGTGGGACAGTCTTTCTCCAAGTAGAATGTTTGTCTAGGAGCAGGCCAGAGCCCTGAAGTCTTCTCTGCCACCTTACCTGTTCCATCCTTTCAAATGGCCCCCAGAGACCTGTCTTCGCACATTCTAAGGTTCTGTGCATACTCACCACCATCAACCTGGTGTCCTTCATGCTGGTGCTCCCATGCCCATGTCAATGTTTCCTATCTAGGAAACATCCAACAGTTAAATTCTGATTTAAATTTAAAATTTTTTTTGAATCTGTACTGTGCCACCACAGACTCATGTTTTGACTGCTATTTTGGAAGTTATGGCATCTTTAGATTGAGGTCCCAGTAGCTCTTTACCTATGGGGGTTGCAACCATGTTGAGGATCAAATGACTTTTTCAAGGAATCACCAGACACCATTAGAAAACACAGATATTTACATTATGATTCATAACAGTTGCAAAATAACAGTTATGAAATAGCAATGAAAATAATGCTATGGTTGGGGGGGGTCACCACAACATGAAGAACTGTATTAAATGGTCGCAGAATTAGGAAGACTGAGAACCACTACCCTCGGAAGAGGGGCCTGGCTGGCATAAGGAGATCATAAAGTACAGGCTGGTGAAGGTTATACCTTCTCAACTCCCCTCCCCTACACAGGCTGTCATCTCCAACTTTCATCACCATAGACCCAGCTGATGCCTGTGCCTTCCTGGCAGAATGGATACTCTCAAACCTGGACCTAAATAAACCCTTCTCCCTACAAATTGCTCCTGACAGGGTCTGTTCACAGCAAAGAGATAAGTAACCAGTACATTTAATGACCAGCACCAGAGGCCATTTGATCAGGAAGGGCACCCAGATAAGTATGTTCATGAATATTGGTTTTATTGATTCCCACTTTGGCTCTCATATGGCCAGAGAATGAGAGCCACATGATTCAGTTGTTTTGAGCTTGTTAAGGTTTACTTTCTGGTGTGGCTGTGGCCTGTCACACAATCTGTTTCCAGAGCTGGAAAAGAATGTGCCCACTTCTGTGGTTGGTCCTGTAAATGTTGGCTGCATCTTGTCACTGAAGACACTATTCAGATCCTCTAACCTTGTAATGTTCTGTATACCAGATGGAACCACTGATCTCCTTTGGTGACAGTGTGTGATGAATCTCATTTACTGATTTTTTAATCTCATTGGGTTATAGTCATACATAAGTCAGGACCCCAAGAAATATATCACAGGCATTTGCCAGAAGAATATGACCCAATCTGTCAAGATTCTGGTCACTATTCCCTTTTACTGCATTTCACTGATACTTTGTACCTCCCACCCTTGCCAACTCTATCTCCAACTCTGCAGAAATGCTAAGCAGAAAGGAATAAAGTCCAAGTATTTACAAGTAACATGAGATACTGGGTGTGCGTAACTTTAAATAAATGCCTGCTTTCCGTGTGCTGCTGATGACAGCGATTCCAGATACCAGCTGCTCCATTTCAACTTCCAGGCAACAAAAAAGTAAAGAACGTGGAGTGGCTTACACATAGCCCATACTGTGCCTGGGTGTCCTGGAGCCAGGATGAACCCTGCTCGTAGTTATAGACCAGGGAAACCAAGGGAACAGACCAAATCTGGACATCTAGCCCTTGCCAAAATCAATTAAGTCAACCACCGTGTTACCTTGTACTCACTGACTCTGCAACACGAGTGGCAATCCAAATACCTAACCCTGGGCCTGACCTTCAGGGAGAGCCGATCTGATGCTATCCCAGACTGTGTTAGCACAACTCCCAAGATGTCAGTTTCCCCCTTAGAGCACTGCTAGAACACAAGCCGCCCACAACATCTCACAGCAGCATCTACAGACCTTTCTCACCACACTGTCTCCAGAACCAGAAATCACTTTATACTCTTTGGCATCTTGGATCTGAGGAAATATGGAAGGAAGTGCCCAGTGAGTGGGTATTAGTTTGAAAGGGCACAGCAAGTGTTGAAAGACTCAATGGAAGATAAATGCTGAGCTGAGCCGAGCCGGTAACAAACTAAAGCTGAATGTTGTCACCTGTAATTCTAGCAAGAGGATTAGGAATTCAAGGTAATCCTCACATACATAGTGTGTTTGAGACCAATGTGGGCTACCTGAGATATTGTCCCAAAAGTAAATAAATTAAATGTAAGGACTGGAGTGCAGAGGCACGGCTATGAAATGTCTGGCAGGAGACAAACACCAGTTTCAATAGATTCGGTCCATCATGACAGGCGGGGCAAGAAAGAAGAGCACATCCCTACTAAAGAAGAAGTGAAGACAGGCAATGACGCTGCTCCGCCAACTTCCCCTTTATCTGCTCCAAGCCTCCAGCCTGTGGGGTGGTGTCATCCATATTCAGAAGGATTTCCCCCCTCAGCTGTCCCTCTCAAAAACACCCTAGAAACACACCTACATGTGTGCCTCAGTCTCCTAGGTGATTCCAAATCTAGTCAAACTGACAAGAGGATTAACCATCAGCTCTGCGGTCTCAGCACTCAGGAGATTGAAGCAGAAGGATCACCTGTTGGAAGCAAGCCTAGCCTGAGATAAGCACTGAGACCCATCCTCAAAAATACAAAACAAAACAAGAATAAAAGTAAGAATTTCAAAGCAGGTCTGTTGCTGTGAGGCTGTAAACCCAGCTATTTGGGAGACTGATGCAGGGGGATTGCAAGATCAAGACCAACCTTAGTGAGACCTCACAGATACATCCACCATTGGGAAAGAGGGCGGGGGAGGGGCAGTAAACTCCAGCCTGTTTCCTCTCAGTAGTGAGGATTGATTGGTCAAGTGGCAGCCTGGTGTGGAGAACATCTTTCCCCAGCCTGGACACTAGACTTCTTGAATCCTATCTTCTCTCCTCTCCCCTCCACCCCCAGCAGTGGTTGGGGAGTGGGAAATCCCTTCCCACTCTTTGTGGCCCATTGTTCTGATATGGGGAATCTGATCATCATGGCAGCCTCACCCAGCATGCCTGCTTCAGCCACTCCTAACCACAGCCGAGTTTTCTCCCTGCAAACCAAGTGACAAGGATTCCATAATTGTCAAGACCACAATTATGAAAAATGAATTTTAAGTAATAAAACACAAAGCACACCCAGAAATGCTTCCCTCAGGAGCACCCTGTGTGGGTGTTTGGCTGTTCTCTTTCCCCTTGGTGAGGCTGATGGCTCAGTCAGTGCTGAGGGAGGGGCCAAGGCTGCAGGGGGACAGTTCAATCCCATTCAAATCAGCTCTTCCTGCAGCTGGAAGCTGTCTCTTCCTGAAGCTGTCCTCTGACTTTCTGATTACAGATATTATATACATTGTACATTATATACAATACACATACACAGTCCTCCCATCATGACAAGTCATCAACAAGACCAACTCATAACCCACCCCTTGATTTCCTTTCCTACCCCCATTCTCCCTGGCCTGAGCTTCCCATCATTTCTGAGCTTTCTAGGGATAAAGAAGCAGAAAAGAGACATAGGAGAAAGTAAGGAATGTGCTTACCTGAGGGACACATTGTAAGATGGCTCCAAGCTGCATAGACAGGGCACATGGGTAGGAGTATGGCTCAGTGAGAATGTACTTGCTTGACACATAGAAGTCTCTGGTTTCAACCTCAGCACTGGGCCAAGGTGGGCACCAAGGTGTTTTCTTTCTATTATGGGAACTTTTGTGTCTCTCAGAGGCTTCCATCAAAACATCCAGCTGAACCTCTGGGAAGTGAAGCATGTGGACTTCTGTGGCTCTACTTTCTTGAGCCCTGGTTTGGGGTAGGCAACTCCATAGAGACCTGTCTGGTCTCGATTCCCTTAGGAGTTAAGGAAACTCTTAGCAAACTGTTCAAAGGACCCACCGATGCCTTCTTTCCTGGAGGTGATGGGGAGGAAGAGCTGTCTTCTACTGAGAAACCTCCTCCTAAGTCCCTCTCTTCCTCCTCCTCCTCCTCCTCCTTCTCCTCCTCCTCCTCCTCTTCTTCCTCCTCCTCCTTGATCCATTTGGGAATGAACTTAATGAAGCAGTTATTTCTTTTAAATAACACATCTTGCACTACCATCTTAACTTTGAAATTTTATACCTATTGTATTTTAATACCTCTGAAATTTCTAATGTAAGGCCTTGTTACTACCTTGCTTTACATACAAATATATGCATTAAAGTTGTAGTGTTGTATCTGACATACTCTTAAAATAAGATTTATTTATGTGTGTCTGTGTGGGGTACAGATATACAAAAGACCAGAAGAGGGTGTCAGATCTCCCAAAGCTTGACTTACAGGCATTTATAAGCCCAAAGAGGGTGCTGGGAATTGAACTTGAGTCCTCAGTAAGTGTAATAAGTACTCTTTACCACTGAGCCTTCTCTCAGCCCCTGATAAGCTACTTCTAAAGTTCTTATGTTTTAAACTATTTTGATATGAATTTTTCATACCAACAGATTCATTTTCATAAAGTCAGTTTTAAGAGTTTGAAAATTTTCTTTCTAGATGTAATGTGGCTGACTTAACTAGCCTCCTATTATATGAGACATTTGCAGTTATTTCCTGTGTTTTACTATTGGCTGTAGTACTGAGACAAGCAATATTATAGCTGTGTCTATGCAGACATTGTTAATGATTGATTGCTTTAGAAGAGGTACTCATAAATGAAGTTGATGACTTGGAGTCCTTTGATAGATCTAGTCAAGTTTTTCTTCCAAAACCTGTAGCAGTTCATACTCATACTACACTGAGACAAACCCACTACTCATATCTCTCTAAGACCATGATCATTTTTTGTCCTTTATTAGATCAAAATTAGTATGTGGTTTAAATTAAATTGCATCTCTTTATCATGTCATGGGTACTGATTCCTAATCTTCTGCTCAGAACTATTTTTTTTCCAATTGATTCTTCATATATGTAAAAATTCTTTGCATATCAAATAAATAAGCCCTCTGCTGACATATAGGTTATAAATACTTTTTAAAATTTGTTTGCTTTTTATTTATGCCTTTTCTGTTAAAAAAAAAAACAAGAATAGAATCTATAAATCAATTCTGATACAATTTGTTTCTTTTGGGCATGCTCAGATGTACATCCCCAAAGTAAGAGAGCAGATTTATATCTAGGTCTTTTGTGATTCTCCTTTTGCATTTAATTATTTAGTATGTTGTAATATGATGCATTTAGGTTTTTATCTCCCAAATAGGCATCCAAATACCATCTTTTAAAGATTCATTTTATTTTAATTATGTATATGCATGTGCAGGAAATATATACATGTGATTGTAATGCCTTTGGAGGCCAGAAGAGGGCATCTGATCCCCTGGAATTAGTATTACAGGTGATTGTGAGCAGGCTGACATAGATAACGAGAAGTCAGGTCCTCCACCAGAACAGTACTCAACTCACTTTTAACTGGACCATCTCACTAGCCCCCTCCCCCAATATTTTTTAAGTAACATATTCTTTTCCCACTGGCTCAATATATTAACTTTGTCATATATGTGTTGAATTGTCATCAATGCTCTATTTTTATCAATATTTCTTACCTATGTTGAAACTATTAACATTTTGCTCTAGTATTGGCAGCTTCATAGTGCCAATCCTGGGTACTTTCTCCAAATGAGGACAATGCAGTCAGGAGCTGATGGATGACCATGCTCAATGACTAGTCCTCTCACATACAAGCAAGAAAGCTCTTCACGCCAGATGCTGCTTTAGGGGGCGGTCTTAGGGTTAGGGTACTCTGAAGAGACACCATGACCATGGCAGCTCTTATAAGAAAACATTTCATTGAGGTTGGTTTATGGCTCAGAGACTTAGTTCATTATCACCATGGTGACCTGAGTTCCATCCCTGGGACCCATATGCTGGAAGGAGATAACACACTCCCATGGGTTTTTCCTCCAATCTCCACATATGTACCTTGGCATGCACAATGCCAATACACACAAAACTACATACAAAATAAATAAATGAATGTTTTAAAAATTAAGGAAAGTTCTATATTGGATTGCTCTGTATATTAGTTTGAAGAGAAACATAAAGCAACATCAACTATTTTGTTTTTCTTTTTACTTTTGAGATTGTAATTTAATTACATTCCTTCCTTCCCTTTCCTCTCTCCAAACCTTCTTATATGCCCTCCACTCACTTTCAAATTCATGATCTCATTTTTCATTAATTGCTATTGCAAGCATATAAGTATTTGTATATACATGTATGTAAATGTAACCTGATGAGCTCATATAAAGTTACTTGTGTGTGTGTTTTCAGGGATCACCATTTGGCACTGGACAACCAATTATTGTGCTCTTCCCTGGAGAGGACCATCTCTCAGACTCCCAGTTTTCCTCAGTTCTTTGTATAGAGAGGTCTTGTGAGCAAAGAGCCTTGACTAGAGTCTATCCACAGAGGAAATATGGAGGGCTAAGTGGTATTTGGTCTAAACAGACATGGTAGCTCACCAGTATCTATAAATTGAGGTGTCCCTATGGCTGTGGTCTCAAAGCCCATGACTCTATTCAGTATAAGAAGGAATCTCCATCATCAGAACTACCCAGCAATGCAGGGCTGATACTCTCTGCTATGAGCATCCCTTCAGGGAGTAACCACGCTGAGGCGAGAAACACAACACACAAACAAACCAGCCTAGCCTAAAGTATGGCTCAGTGCTAGAGCAAACCCTTAACACAAGCAGGGTTGGGGTTCAATCCTCAGGACCCCTAAAACATCTAGCCTGAGAAGGAGATCAAATGAAATGACTTCTCCAGAAGGAGGGCCTCATGGTGATGAATGAGACATCAGGATTTTTTTTTTTTTTACCCTTCTCTGACTCCATTCACATAGTACATTCTGCCTCCCTCCCTTCCTTCTTCTCCACAGAGTGTGCTCGGGTGTTCCATGCTGGTGGGGCAAGACTGGTGCTGTGTGGAAAGAACTGGGAGGGGCTGGAGAGTCTCTACGCTACCTTGACCAGTGTGGCTGACCCCAGCAAGGTAAGGCCCTCTCCAGACAGCCTGAGATACCTCGAGCCTCCATCATTGTTAAGGAATAATTCTGGAGAAATGTGACAGTGGCTGAGGAGAAATCAGTCAATGGGGCCCACCAGATAGAGCCCTGTCGGTCCAACCAAAGGTGCTGACTTGTTTTGATCATTTATTGTGGCAAAACTTGGGCACTGATCCCAGAGTCTGTGTGAGTCAGACTCAGCAAAAAATGAAGGTAGCAAGTGTCCCAGCTGTGGGTTATGATTAAAAATATAGCTGATTAAGACAACACAAGTGATGGTAGCATCAAAGAAGTCAAGGACACCACCCCCCAAGTCACCCAGGTTACAGATATTGTTCTCAATGCTCTTTAAAAAGAAAAATCCAACCCTTACTCCTGAAACTGAAGCTGGTGTTCAATTTAGAGCTAAACCTGGCACTTGAGATGGATCAATTAGAACCACACAGAATACCACACACGGAGAATTTATTAGGATGTTACCAGGTTTTTGGTTATTAAAAAAAAAAAAAAAAAAACAAGTTGTGTGAGAAATACTGAGTTCTGTCCAGCTTGTCTTTTCACGGTCTTTGATATGTAAGTGTGTATCTCCCCAAAGAACTTAGAGATCAGTGAATGTTTCCCAAACAGATGTGACCCACAATAGAAACCTCAAAAGTTGCATTGACTCCAGGGTAGTATTAAGCCCCACCCCCATCTTTACTTCTAAATCAGTAACATCTTGAGGACAGCAAGTGTTCCGAGCTGAGTACAGCACCTAGTACATAATAGATGCTTGAAAAGCACTGGGTGAAATGTACCATTTTGATCCAAACCAAGGGGTAGCTGCCAGCTGCTGTGCTGAATTTTCTCGTAGCATAAACCAAATGAGGAAGCAATTCCCAAGAGTAACCCAACAGTGTTCACAGTTATGATGCCAGCACTGGAGCCAGTTCACAGACTCCACAGGGTCACCTGGTTGTCAAGGATGCTTTGAACAGCTGAGGAGCCCTGGCCAAAAGTTCAGACTTCCTACTCCTTATCCACACTTAACTGTGGCCCTGATCTCCAAAACTAGATTCTCCAGCAGTCTCTTTCATCCCAGAATTGTTTTACTTCTTCCTCTTTGTCTTGGTTTGTTTTCCTAGTTGGTCTATGACTTTGAATCCCCAGCAGGGTAGCAATTTGATTGAGGGCCTCCCAATATCTCCAAGGAAGTGATCCCGAACATGTGGACTCTCTTGTTGCTCCAGCAGACTTTTACCCCAAAGCTGGTACTCTTGGATCTCTCAGACATCAGCTGTGTTCAAGATGTGGCCAAAGAGGTCCTGGACTGCTATGGATGCGTGGACATCCTCATCAACAATGCCAGCGTGAAAGTGAAGGGGCCTGCCCATAAGATTTCCCTGGAGCTTGACAAAAAGATCATGGATGCCAACTACTTCGGACCCATCACCTTCACCAAAGGTCCCGTGAGTCTCATTTTCCTCTGGGTCTGTGGGTCACTAGATGCTATGGAAAGACCTGTGGTGCCACCAAGTAGCCATCTGGTTCTAGACAAAGCTCTTCAACCCAAGAAAGCTCAGAATGTGAGCATTGAAAGATTTCAGGTCCCGACTGTAAATGATGGTGACCAAAAGGAAGTTTCTTGCCAGTGTATTCTCATTTCACCGTGAACCTCTGCTCCTCATCCACATTCCTCCGGATACCTCTCTCTTGGTACCCAATCTACAGCTCCTCTGTGAGTCTGTCTCTCTGGACCCCTGTCTTCAGCTTTTACCTGAGTTTTGCTACACGGGCCTCATAGTCATTGTCACTAACCATGAGAGTTAGTCAAAGGTTCTGTCTTCAGAAATGAAGAAGATGGGGCTGGAGATGGCTCAGAGGGTAGAGTGCTGGCTCAGGGCAGATTTCCAGCACAACATAAAAGTTAGGTGTGGAAGCTTAGCAGGGCAAGGATAGGAGGATCCCAGGAACTTGCTGGCTAGTCACTTCAGTCAAAATAGCAAGATCCAGGTTCAGTGACAGATCCTAGCTCAAAAAATAAAAATGGTCAAAGAAGACACCCAAAGTCAACCTCTGGCCTCTACATGTGCACGCACAGGTGAGCAGCACACACATGCGCACACATCCCAACAAGAAAAAGAAAGGCCAATGTACATAGTGCCCAACTATAAAAGGCTCGGTATTCTTTTGATCCCTTCAGAGAAACAGGATGTGTATGAACGTGTGTCCCTCTACAGGAGATGCAGCGGCCTCAAGGGGACCCATCTGAGGGCCTAAAAGACATCCGGATAGGAGATTTCTCATACCCATGTTCAAATTCAGGTCTGCAGTCTTGGTTAGGGCTGCAGATGGCCATGGAAGAGGATCACAAAT
Source organism: Sigmodon hispidus (assembly GCA_004025045.1). NCBI lineage: Eukaryota > Metazoa > Chordata > Mammalia > Rodentia > Cricetidae > Sigmodon > Sigmodon hispidus. Next base: position 28,911 of record PVIH01007498.1, read on the forward strand.
TGACCTTTCTCCTCCAAAACCTGTATTATTTTACAGCAGAGCTGAGGGGACAGCATGAACATGGAAAATGCACCTATGTAGGGACCTGGTGCCCTGGTTGTGGCTGTGAAGGCATGTTCTCAGGTCACTCTCCTTGCAGCTGGCTGGCTCCCATGCTGAGGCCTCCAGGAATGGGACTCTGAGGTAGAGGGAAAGAGGCACCCGAAGTAGAAATTTGACTTTGGGGCTCTTCTAGAATGACCCTCTAGAAATACATTTCCAGCCAGGCTTGGTGGAAAAAGCCTGGGTTGCCAGCACTCATGGGGCTGAGACAGGAGGCTTACTACTTTGAAGCCAGGCTGGACCATGTAGTGAGATTCTGTGTCAACAGAAAAGACAAAGAGCAGTTTCCCCAGGCTGTCCTTGTTGCCATCCAAGCAGGCTAGAAAAGGCGTGTCACTCCGTCAGCCTCCGGCAGGGCCACTTAGTAACAAGTGAGAAGTGAGAAGAGAAGCCTAAGAATGGCCAGGTCCAGCGCACTTAGTCAAGGTTTTCTCAGGAACATAAACTAGGCTGGGCTCTAGCTAGTTTAACAATGGCTGCCTACCAACAGAAAGTCCAAGAAGCCAGGAATTGTTCAGTTCACAAGGCTGGATGTCTCAGCTCATCTTCAGGATGTGCTGGAAGCTAGTGAAGGAATGGATATGTCAGCCAGAGAGGACAAGCAGATAAGGGGAGGATGAAAAAAGAGAGAGGAAGAGAAAGAGAGAGAGCTTGCTTCTTCTGCGTCCTTTATACAGGCTGCCACCAGAAGGAATAAAGGCTTTCCTAGCGAGTGCTGGCTCCTCTGTCCTGATCCTCCATTGGATCCCTTCAAAAAATTTAATGATTTTAAGAAAAAAAAAAAGCCCTCACAGTTGGACCCAACCACTTGTGCTTTAGTTAATTCAGGTGTAATTGAGCTGACAACCACAAATAACATTCACAAGTGGTTTCTTCTGTACAGTCTGTCAAGTGCTGAGGGACCAGAGGCCGGAAGTGCTCCTCTCTAAGGCGGAGAGGCTAGGCTACAAATCTGAGCTCTCCCCTTCATGTGGACACCTTTCCATTCTGCCAGTGCTGTTTATTTTCTTACCATCTTTCTCCACATCTTCTGATTTTATATTAATCTCCACAAGGAAGAAATAGGATCATAACAGCATATATCTAAACTCCTTTCCCTCAGTCAACAAGAAGCCACCTAAGAACTAAACAAGTGCATCTCCCCAGACAGCTTAGAGGACATTTGCTCTCCCCTCTTTTTATTAAAGGTTTGACACCTGCAAAAGAGGAATTAAAGACACCCTAGAGACCAGGCACAGTGAGAGGCTCAGGCAGGTGAACCACAAGTTCAAAGCCTATCTGAGTTACACAGCAAATTCCAGGCCAGCCTTGGCTATATGCTGAGATCTTGTCTCAAAAGAACAGACGAGACCTAATTAGGACCAACAAGAAACTATCTTCTTGAAGTGATAGGAGAAATAAGAAGAAAATGCTTCCAAGCTACAATGTAGGGATGACCCAGACTGGAAGAGGAGGAGGAGGAGAAAGAGGAGGAAGTGGAGGAGGAGAAAGAAGAGGAGGAAGAGGAGGAGAAGGAGGAAGAGGAGGAGGAAGAGGAGAAGGAGGAAGAGGAGAAGGAAGAGAAAGAGGAGGAAGAAGAGGAGGAGAAAGAAGAGGAGGAAGAGGAGGAGAAGGAGGAAGAGGAGGAGGAAGAGGAGAAGGAGGAAGAGGAGAAGGAAGAGAAAGAGGAGGAAGAAGAGGAGGAAGAGGAGGAGAAGGAGAAAGATGAGGAGGAGAAAGAAGGAGGAAGAAGAGGAGGAGGAAAAGAAAGAGGATAAGGAGGAAGAGGAAGAGGAGGAAGAGGAGGAAGAGGAGAAAAATAGGAAAGGGGAGGAGAAAAGAAATGAGAGGAGAAAAAGGGAAATGGAGAGATGAGAGTAAAGAGAGAGAGAGAGGAGAGAGAAAGAGGGAGGAGGGAAGGAGGAAGAGAGAGAGATCTTACCTCCTACCAAATTCTATGTCACTTAACTAGTAGAAATCCCCCAGCAATGTGCCAGCCAACTGGTCTCTCAGAAACACAGGGTCAGTGACTTCCTGGAATCACTCCATCTCTGTCCGTTGCCATCTAAAAGAGGTAGCAGAGCCATGGGTAACATAGTGGGTGGAGGTGGGGAATCTACCTCTGCTGAGGCCCGCCTAGCTCAGATTTCTAACTGGGACTCCTTGTCTTCTCCAGTTCTACTCCCCAACATGATCTCCAGGAGGACAGGCCAGATTGTGTTAGTGAACAACATTCAAGCAAAGTTTGGAATCCCGTTCCGCACAGCTTGTAAGTCACTAAGACAAAAATATGGTGGGGGTGTTATTGCTCTATGTTTTGGTCAGAGAAAGCACCATAAGGTCTAGACTAGGCAAGGGAGCATATGGGGTAAGGGGTATCTCATCCAGGAATGAGGTGGGTCTGCTGGGATTTCTTCCATGTCTCAGTTCCTGGAGACATGAAAGAAATGGAGACATTATAGGCAAGGTTCCTCTCCTCCCAAAGTGCAGCCCCATGGATGGAAAGACATGTGCTGCTTCAACACGACATTGCCGGTGACAGTCACACTCTTACATAGATGTATAGCCCCAGCTCAAACATTCTTCCTCTATGAAGTTGTCCCCAAAGGTTAGAATAGAAGGCAAGAAGGATGGGCACATCACAAAATGAGCAGATGAGGGACATGCTCTGGGGAGGGGGAAAAAGAAAAGGATCGGAATCTCGTGGTGGAACTCTGTGCAATAGCAATCTCAGAGCCAAAGAGGTTGATCTGAGGCATGCTCACTGCCACTGAGGACCCGGGAGATGGGAAGCACCAAAGGGGAGATGTGCATGGAGGAGACACTAGAGGTGTGCTCAGGGAACTGCTGGAGAAATCCTGGAAACAGTCTCACCTTTGTTATGTCCCTGCTGTTTTTATGTTTAGCCCTCTTAGTAATATGAAGTGGCTTTGGTTCAAACTTCCCTATTTTCACGAATATAGAGTTTGGTCTACTGTGAGCTCTGAGATGGTGGTCCTTCCTACTGAGACACAGGGAACAGGAGGCCAGGGTTCTAGCCGATGTTTTTCCACCTTTGGCTGTAGAAACCAGCACCATCACATGACCTCTCAGCATCTCCTTTACTCTTCATAGAGGGGGCACAATGACTCCTCTGTCTCTTCATTCAGTGTACAAGGGTCTCTAGTTATCCATGGAAACTGTGGTATTTGCTTAGAACCAGTGTACATACTCTCTATCATCTCTGGATTTTGTGAAATACCTAACACAGCTACAGGGCAGTGAGTAGATGTACTATTTAGGGACTTTGAAATTATTTTTCTGAGTAGTTCATGGTTGGGGAACCTGTGGATCTTGAGGGCTGATTTAAACAAGGAGATATTGAGCCACACAACAGGAGCAGAGATCCAGTGAGGCAGCACATGGATCAGTTGTAACAGTTTAACTCGGGTGCTTGCAGGCCCCTTTCAGCTCTGAGGAAGATGTACATCTACCCTCATGTCTACAACCTCAGAGAAGCAGGGTCAGAACCCTTTCTGTACCCACCTCTGGTTGGTCTTTCTTCTAGATTCAGCCTCCAAGCATGCTGTCATGGGTTTCTTCGACTGCCTGAGAGCTGAGGTTGAGGAGTATGATGTTGTGGTCAGCACCGTGAGCCCAACTTTCATCCGTTCCTACCACGTGTATCCTGAGCAAAGAAACTGGGAGTCAACCATTTGTAAATGTAAGAGTTGAGAGAAGAACCCTATGGTGTGAAGGTGGAGAAACTGAACTCTTAGGCCTGAGGTATTAGGTAGAGAGCACACCCAAGCTGCATCCAGCAGACTCTGGCAGCTTTCCTCAGACCTACCAACCAGCACGTGGTCTTTAAGAACCACCCTGCTCCCTCTTTCTGAGGAGATAGCTCTGAATAGAGGCTAAGCCTTCCTAGTCAGGACTGTCTGTACCTCAGGCTTGCCTCTGCCACAGCTTAGAGGCAAGCCCTTTATAGAGCAAGGCCTCATTTCTAGCCCAACAGCCCATGGCACATTATTCTAGTATACTCTAACATAGAGAATGCTCCTTACTCAAAGCTCCAGGCCTGCACTGAGACACCTACATGAACTTGGCTGGATTCCAGGGCAAGAAGCGCCAGAGTCCCTAGGCAAGTGCAACTTCACCATCACAAATGATAGGCTCCCCTTCGCCTTCTTACTGCCCAAGTTCATCCCTATCCCCTCCACTATGAAGGCATTAGGGAGAAAATGAGGCCGTAAAGGAAGCAGCAAAGGCTGGAGGGTGAGGGAGTCTTTCCCAGGGTTGAGGGGGGAGGATAGCAGAATGTCAGAAAACCATGACTTTAAAGATGCATACAAGCGCCTTCACAATCAGGGATGCAAACCGGCCGCCCCGGCCTTTGCCTTCAGTCTTCTGCAGGAAGCTGGCCTATGGCGTGCACCCGGTGGAGGTGGCTGAGGAAGTAATGCGCACAGTGAGGAGGAAGAAGCAGGAGGTGTTCATGGCCAACCCAATCCCCAAGGCTGCCATGTTCATCCGAACCTTCTTCCCTGAGTTCTTCTTCGCTGTGGTGGCCTGTGGGGTGAAGGAGAAGCTCAGCGTCCCAGAAGAGGGTTAACCCTAAGAGTGGCCAAACTGGTCACTGACGGAAATAAAGGCTTTCCTAGCGAGTACTGGCTCCTCTGTCCTGTTCCTCCATTGAGTCCCTTACAGGCCACAGGCCAAAACCCAGCAGATCCTAGCACAAGGCTCTCACCCTCACTGAGAGTGGCCAAACCACCCCAGAGCTGCAGGGACTCTGGGTGACTCCCACACAAAATCGGGGGCACATTTCTTGAAGCTTCTCTGCTTTGTGGGGTGACAACTGAGCAGGAGTATAGGAATCAAACTATCACATTATCCAAGCATGCTATGGCCTCTGGTCTGCCCAGAAAATTACCCCCATCTCCTCCAGGGAGATATGCTCAGTCAACCTCCAATAGCCAGACAGCACTGGGCAGCCCTTTATAGCAGTATTTTCCAGTCTATCTTCCTGTAGGATGGAAATAGCTTTAGATCTGTATCAGCTGATAAGCAGCCACCAGCCACGGGACAAATTAAATTTTAAATTTTATTTAATAGAAAGTAAGTTAAATATTAATATTATTTAAGCATGCTATTATAGAAATGTCAATCATTAATTTATGTTAACATTTTATGTTATATAAATATCACATAACTTACATAAATATATAAAGCTAAATTATATCAATAATGACTGATATTAATATAGGTATTGAGTGTTAATATTTAATATGATATACTATATATATGTAAATTATATTAGATGATATATTATACATGTACATTCCATATACATACTGTAAACACATATGTAATAATATGCTTATTACATCATAATATACTTATTACTAAGCTTAGCTGAAAATTATTACAAGCACCTCTCAATTAGAAGCACAATTCAGCTCTTCCCCAGTTTGGATGTAGCCACAATCAGCCAGCTTCTTAGATCCTCAGGGCTGCTAAGATCCTCTACCTCAGGCTTTCGTCTTCCAGACTTTCTCAAAACAAAACCCTCACTGCTCTGTTTATAAAGATGGTAAATGATTCTTGGAATCTCAGGAAGTATAGGCACATGGGTTTGCACTAATATTGTAATAAGTGACTCAAGCCTTCTAATATCTATAGATAAAAGACTACAATGCTATTACATTCCCCAAACCCATCACTTACAAAATTAGCATATAAAGCTATGCAATGTAGTTATGTAAATCTCTTAGAATGTAAAATCACGGGCTGGAGAGAAGGCTCAGTGGTTTAGAGCACTTGCTTCTCTTTCAGAGGACCTGGGGCTCAATTCCCAGCACCCACATCCTGGCTCTCAACCATCAGTAACTCCATTCCAAGGCACCCCATGCCCTCCTCGGCCTCTGCAGGCACCAGATGTACACAAATACATGCAGGCAAAACACTCATACAAGTAAAATAAACCAATCATTTTAAAAAGTAAAAATGTGGACTAGAGAGAGTTCTGCAGTTGAGTGCTCACTGTTCTTTCAGAGGATTTGGATCCCAGCATCCCTGTTGGGCAACTCACAGCTACGGGTAACTCCAGCTCCAGAGGGTCCGACGACTCTGGCCTCTGAAGGCACCTGCAGTCATGTACATATACTCACATGCAGACACACATATCCGCATAATAAAATTTAAAACACCATCTTTAAAGCTATCTAAGCTTCCATGATCACCCAAGAGCCCCAAAACATGGGATTGTCATGTGCTCCTACCACGGGCAGAATGTGTGGTTGGGATTTTGGAAGGTGCCAGCAAGGCAACTCTATTTGTGTGGCTTTGATCATTGTGTGGGAAATGAGAGGCAACAGCAGTTATGGCTAGAATATGAGTATGGCAACTTTAAGGCAGGAAGAGTGGAGGTGAGAGCCTTGGGCATCGGGTCCTCAGGAACCTGCTCAGAGCTTGGCCAGGGTCCCTACCTTCTCCCTTCCAGGCCCTGATTTGCAAGTAAGCTCCAGACCAAGAAAGAGTATGTTATTCAGGTCAGAGAGTCCCAACAGAGCAGACCCTGTCACCTGACCAGAAGTGCCAATCAAAGGGAGGAGTAATGAAGGTCACAGAAGATGTGGTTGTGCTGGGAAGAACAAAGTGTCCTGTGTCCATCTTTGGGATATCGATGTGAGCTGTAGTTTAAACTGAAAGTGAGTAGGGGCAGAGGTTTGAACACCTGAGCAGTCCTGGTCAGGTGTGTCTGGTTGGTTGTTTTCTTAGTTCTCATTGTGGGGAGGGGTCCTAAGAAATTCTTCTTCCCTAAGGGGACAAGCCAGTTACCATAAGTTGACTGCTCCTGCTTGGAGTGATCTCATGATAAGGTGACTTGTCTACTGGACTCTACTCTTTCTGGAATCCAGGGTGGCTTGCAGATTTGAGCCAATGATGAGAGAGACCTGTGGATGCCTTCTGGGGTTTGGAATAGAACACTGAGGAAGCCCGCTGTACAGTTAACTCATGTCTGTGTCGTCTGTCTTGAGGGGGGATGAGACAGGTTAGGTGGGCATCATCAGCTTTAGGTAGACACTCCTCGAGTGACTAGCATGTCTGTGTGCTAAGTCAAGCAGAAGTCCGACCTGGAGTTTTCGAACAAGGGAGACAGATATGAAATGAAGACATAGATGCTGATGCTGGACATTCATCCTGCTTTTAGTTACCGATCAGGCCCAAGTGAGGAGACAATGCTTTTAGTAAAAGCTGCTTCTAAGTACTTAAGGTAAGGGGGCTCAAGGGCCTGGCCGGGGAGGGGGGGGGTCCTGTCACTAGAAGCATCCACTCTGTCACTGAGGGTTGCATTCTAACAAAGCCAAAACTCTGGAGTCCAGGGGCCATTACACTGGGATTCCCCCTAAAACAAGCCAAGGAGACCGACTCTAAGGAAATAGGAACCTCCCATGTATGTGACTTTGCTCTACCATCCTCTGCCAGTTGCCCAGGGATCCCAGAGCCTTGGGGTAGACCTAGTAAGGGTGACTAAACCCAAGCAACCTATAGTCAAATTTCCTGTCCATCATCTCCCTGCTCTCAGATGGCACTCTACCACCCTGTCAGGGTGGGATAACTCAATAGCCTAGTAAATAAAGACCTCCAACCTTTACATTGAAACACTGGATGGAAAATAAATAAATAAATAAATGAAATGAAATGAAATGAAATGAAATGAAATGAAATGTCACCCCGTAGAGAAAGATGTGGTGGAAATAAACATGTTATGCAATATGAGTAATGACCACATGGTGACACTGTTGCTCCAAACACATTTTACAAGAACTGCCAGAACTCTCACAAAGCATAGCAGCAAGATTGTATGTTTCATATTCACAGTATCATGTACAGTTTTTAAAAGGATGTGATATGGTCCTCCTCTCAGCCTAGGTTCCCTGAAAAGACTGCAGTCCGTGTCACAGAGGGGAAAACTAAGGGTATCCATGCTCTGCCTGCTGCTGCTGTTGCTCAGGGAAGAACAAGGGTGGCCCATACTTACCCCCAGAGATATAAAATGACTGAATGCCATAAAGGATCTAGGTAGCAGTGGATGTCCCAGACCACAGAGTGGCCATCTCAAGACACCAAAGAGACTGGAACAGCTCTCAGCTCCATGGTATGAAAGACAAAGCTGATTTTCTGTCATTGCTCCCTGCCACAAATCTGTAAAAACCCTTTAAAAGTGCACTAAGTAGGAAAGCACACACACACACACACACACAAAAAAAAAAAAAAAAAAAAACAGATAATTTAACCACAATCCCCACATTGTTTAGCATTTGGGGCCTTCTCTGGGAAGATTAGAACCTGAAGAAGACAGACAGCACACTGCTTAATGTAGTATGAAGTTTCCAGCCCCAAGATCAGGACCAGCAGTCCCAAAGAAACACACAGAAGCCTACATTAATTTCATGCTGATCGGCCTATGGCTCAGGTCTGTAGCTTGCTAACTCTTACTCTTAAACTAACCAGTGATTAGCCAAGCAGCATCCTGGCCTTCTTTCCTTTGCATCTGCTGGTGTCTCTGTCTGACTCTTCATCTTTCCAGAGTTTTCTTAGTCTGGTAGCCCCACATACACTTCCCATCTGCCTTCTGGCTAATTAGCGTTTTATTAAGCCAGTAGGAGAGACAAATATTTACAGTGTATCAGAACATAATCCCACAGCAGCTTGGACCCTTGGGTTCCCAAAGAAGGACACGTCGGTGAGAAGACCAAACAAATTCATGATGGCTGAGCTCATCAGTCCCTATCTGCCCCACCAGATCCTATGTTGGTTACAGCTCAGTGTTCCCAGGAGCCTGGCTCCTGTGGATGGCAGCAGCTGGTGGCTGATGATGAGGCTTGGCTAGCAGGAAAAACCATAAGGCTAGAGCATTTACCTGCCTAGACTTTCCATGGGGTTGCTGCGCTTGCAGGTGTTGTGTTGTGTGTACAGGTGGGGAAAAGATGTGCCCTTAAGATAGACTACGGCGGGGCTGGAGAGATGGCTCAGCGGTTAAGAGCACCGTCTGCTCTTCCAGAGGACCCGGGTTCGATTCCCAGCACCCACATGGCAGCTAACAACTGTCTGTGGTTCCAGTTCCAGGCAAACACCAAGGCAAAAAAATAAATAAATAAATAAATAAAGTTGTTTTAAAAAAAAAAAAAAGATAGACTACAGTTAGACAACTCCTTCCCTTGTCCTGGAGCTCAGGGAAGTTAATGGCTGCTGTTAACCCTGGGTGCTTGTGCCTCCTTGCTGGTTTCTGTTAACTCAGCCACACTGCACAGCTAGTCTCTGCATTATAATTCCCCAGGTTACCTCATCACCTCAGAAGCAAACCTCTGGGAATGTCTGTGAGGGTGTCTGTAAAGACTTTAGCTGAGGAGGGAAGAGTCACGCTCAATGTGAGCAGCACTATTTTGTGTGCTGGTGTCCTGGACTGTATAAAAGTTGAGTAAGTGGGCTACCAGCATTCTTCTCTTTCTCCTCACAGCGTGGTGAGCCAGATCTGCACGGGAGGGACTCCCTGATCCTCAGCAACAACAACCAGCAAAGTTCATCATGCCTAGTCAAGGCTGTCCACTGCAAGCTCTGTCCCAGGCTATAACAGAATGGTCTTCTCTGACTTGGGAATCTCTCACAGGAGTTAATCAAAACGTTGTTGATGACATGCCACAAGTGAATCAGAGTGGACCTTGGGTCAGCCTTGGTATCTTACAATCATTGTCATTCTGTATTCGGAGGGTGACTATGGGGGTGACTATGGCTTGGAGGATGGGTTTACAGGCAATAAGAATCCAATGTATACATTTATTCCCTCAAGTAAATAGAAAGTCTTATTTGAAGCATTTAGATTCAGGGTGCCAAATACCCATCTACCCCACTATCACCCAGAAACACATTCCACTGTCACTCTCTTCCCATTGTTGGGTTAAAAGGTCACCAACAGCTTCAGGGCTGTGTCTTACATGTGTACAAGCAAAGTATAAGACTCCTCTTTCTCAGCAGGGGTTGGTGAAATGGCTGGGCATCTTATGTCTAATGGCCTGAGCTTGGGCCACATGCCCTCTCTAGGCAGCAGTTATGGGGCAAGGCTGACTGAACAGGAGCAGAGCAGGGAAGCATCCTTTCCCAGGGCAAGCCACCTCCTACCCAAGCCCCACTCTCAGCTTCGGCAATGACTGATGATTTGGAAACATGCCAAGAGAAGTCAAGCTCACCTCCCCAGCCGCTTCTTGTGCCGTGTCTGGGCTTTCCCTGAGGCATGTATCCCTTCAGCCTTTGCAGTCAGAATTGCAGCAGAGTTCATATGTCTGGAGGAATCCCTTCACCAACCAAAGGCTGGGGTTGGTAACCTCTTATGCTTTGAAGACTCATGCCTGATGGTTTCTCATAGGGCCTGTAATTAAGATACTTTTCCAAAAGAAAAGAATAACGCTTGATTTCAGACATGGCAACCTTCATTTATACATGCTTGTTCCCCAGAGGAGGCAAGGAAAAAGCATACAGGAATCGCGGATGACTCACTCTCTGCCTGACTTGAATCTTCATCACCTCATGCGATGCTCCCAGCAAGTCTCCAAAACAAATATTGGCTCCATTACTACAAATAACTTAAACATATATGCATATCATCAAATAGGGTAGGTAGCTTAGGCAAAGTTATGAAGCTGGTCAATTGAAAAGCCTGGTGGATGGAGATGGTCAGACAGATCATTTAAGGACCAAGAGCAATAATCTATGTTAGAAGTGGCTGAGATGTCTGGTTGCAGAAATCAGGTCAGGCATCCTTCTAATGTGTCAACAGTGATACTTGGGAAGCTGTAGGAGGAAAAGATAAGTTAAGGAACATCCCCTAGGAAGCCAAGGAAGGGAGTCTGTTCTGAGCTAGCCAGTAATCTATGGGCATAATGAGGGACTTTCTAAAAATTAATTTTTATTTTAAGACCTTATATTGTATTTTTATTTTATGTAAATTGGAGTTTTTGCCTGCATGTATAACTGTAAGGGTGTCAGATCTTGGAATTACAGAGAGTTGTTAGCTGCCATGTGGATGCTGGGAATCGAACTCAGGTCTTCTGGAAGAACAGTCAGTGCTCTTAATCGCTGAGCCATCTCTCCAGCCCCTAATTTTTTAATTTTTTTGTTATTTTATGGGTTTGGGTGCTTTGGTTGCACATATGTCTTTGTACTGCAAACATGCTCAGTGTCCATGGAGGCCAGAAGAAGGCACTGGACCCACTGGAGCTGCAGTTATAGAAAGTTTCAGCCACCATGTGGGTGCTGGGAATCATACCATGGTCCTCTGGAAGAGCAGCCATCTCTCCAGATAAAGGAGAACTTTGAGGCATAGTTATGGCAGAGGGTCTCATGTATGCCAACTGCACTCGGCCTCACCTTTCAGTACCCACTTTTTTGCCTGGGACTTTCTCTAAAGCAAGAAAGTTCTTTCAGCCATTGAATTTGTAGTCCAGAACTGTAAACATTCATTTTTACAAGAATCCAGTACCAACTAGGGGCAGGAGTTCATGGTCAGAGCCTCACCCTTTTACATTTCAGAGGCATATTCCATACAGTTTCTCATGGAGTCTGTAACGGGCCTGAGCACTCTTCAGTAGCACTCCTGATTGGCTTCTTCTCTTGCTCCCACACAGATTATCTCTCCAAATCAGGCTAGCACAGCTCTCTGATGACCCCTTCTTAATATCTGGTTCTACCCCCAGTTCAATCAGCTCTTTAGCTTCTTTCAATTTGTATGGATAGACCAAATACCAAGAGAGGGATATGGGTGAGGGGACAAAAACCAAAGACAAGACAACAAAGACAGCCAAGGCCAAGTGGGGGGGGGGAGGAGCTTCTGAAACATGGATGCGGATTATGTGTAATGGCAGAAATAGCAGCAGGCAAGGAATGAGTAAAGAGACTATCTCCATAACCCAGATGAGTGATAATGAGTCAGGTGGCATTCAGGGTAGACAGACTGCTGTGGTGCAGGGCGTCTGGAGCTGGCAAGATTGACAGTGAGTCAGACATCACAGCAAGGGAGAAATAGAGGTTATAGATGGCTATGAGGTGTCGCTAGGTATGAGGCAGATGCTGAGGGATACTGAGATAGAAGCAGGGTATCCAAGCATTCTCTGCTCTCCTCCCAAGTCAAATACACTGGTCTACACCCTCAGATAATACATGTTTGAGCTCTCTTTTGTTCTGCGTAGTGAAGCATGGTTATTTATAAAGAACTAACTTCTGGTGGAGCTGAATTGATCTCAACCCCACTTTATATGATCATCCATAAAGCAAAGTGTTAACAAACTGCAATGATGAAGAGATAACTTAGCAGAGACAGAAGATTGTGTACATCTTAGATATAGGGCACATTAATGGCTATGCACTCCTATGAATAACCCTAATTTAAAATTTTCAAACTTAAAAAAACAAAGAGAAAATTTAAAGTATTTAAAAGTCAGAAATGAGCAAATTGACTGAACATACTGTTTAAGCAGAAACATGTGTGTGATAAAACTCTAAGTGGTGGGGGAGGGGGGCAGGAGGCATACATAGCAATCCAGGGAGTGGTCAGAAGTGGAGATCTGACCTAGGAGGATCATAGGGGCTCCAGATGTGCTTGCTGGTAAGGTTGGTACTTCTTAAGCTTAGCAACAGGTTCATGATTGATGTTTACTCATTCCTTCAAACCATTTGCATATATGATTTACACTCATGTTTATCAACTCTTTTATAAACATTTACAAACTGAAAAATGAAAACAGCTTTACTTATGGTTTATACACACATAGCTTCTGTGATCAGTCTCTAAGCCTACCACAGTTGCACCTCCCTAAACACCGCAGAAACAGACCCTAGAGCCCATGAATGGGCTGGGATCTAAGAGAGGTTAAGCAATGGCTCAAAGATTAGAAGCACTGGCTGCTCTCCCAGTGGACCTGGGTTCAATTCCCAGCACCTACATGGTGGATCAGAACTGTCCATAACTCAATCCTAAGGGATCCGATACCCTCTTCTGGCTTCCATGGGCACCAGGTTCACATACTGGAGAAACAATCCTATGTGTAAAGTAAAATAAAAATAATGTACAGGAACCATCTTGAACCTGAAGCCCCTCACTCTCGAAGGATTATGGGGGAGTGGTCAGAACCAAACCTCTACAATCCAGGGAATGCTGATAAAAATGAAGACAAAGCTAATGTTTACATTGTTTGGAGGGTAAATAAAATGCTTTGTGCAGATAATGAAACAACCCTGAGCCTCCAGGCCTTTCATATCTGTCATTCTTGAATCACCCTGGAAGAGGGAAGCCTCACCTGAAGGAGCACACAGGAGCCATACAGATAACGATGAGAAGGGAGTGCTCTAAGCAAGTGGACCAGCGATGCCCTTCAACATCCCGCTGATTTCCACTCCATCTCTGCTATCTTGTTAAGTCAGATTCTGGGGGGATGAATCCCAGTAAGTCAGCAAAAAGGCCTAAAGGAAAAGAGAAAGCAGTGAGCCAGAACTTGACACTTCCCTAAGCATATCTTTAATGATATAATCATTTCATTTTTAATAGCACTGAGTGAGTGAGTGCTAATGGTCTCAGAAGTACCCCAAAGAGCATGATGGTTTTGTATGTCTTCAGGAGGGCATCTTAATTTCATCTTTATGTTATAAACAACATCCCTATTTCCTGTTCACTCTTTTTAATTATCAAAATCATTTTTTACTTTGTTTTGGTCTTAGTTTCAGATGTGTTTTGTATATTTGAAACAATATCTCACTATGTAGCTCAGGTTATCCCAGTCCAGAATCTCATGATTATCTTGCCTTCACCCCAAGTCCTGAGATTATAGGAATGAGCTACTATAATTATTACTTAAAGTCCCATATAGAAAATAATATTAAAAATGAAATCCCAATCATATGCTATGCCTCAGGGGTATTCATATAATTTCTGTTTGTTTGTTTGTTTTATGTTGCCAAATCAGTAGATGTTCTGCTCTTTTCTAAGCCACATACCACACTGGACTGCCTTATAACTTGTCTCTTGTCGGCTTCCTCATGTGCACACATGCACACATAGCCATTCACTTCATTCTCCTGGAATAGCTGGCATGCTAAAAAAAAAAAAAAGCCTTAAAATGGTTTTTAAAGGGACACATCTAAACACAAAAGAAAATCATAAAGCAGGAAGTTGCGAAGTGATGGGAGCCATTCCTTACCTAGTCTCTCCTCCCACAGCCCCAGCCTCTACAGTGACCTACTTTTTTGTGTGTTTTAGTTCAAGTACAGACACCTGTGGGAAAGTGTGCAGATCAAAATGGAAGACAGTGAGTTTTCACAGAAGGGAAAGGCCTTAGAGTCAGCACCTAGATCAACGAGCCTAGCACCGAAATGACCTGCCGCTTCACGTGTTTCCTTTATTTTTTTTATTAATTGATTTTTTTTTATTTAAAAAGTTTTTTTTAATATCTGTCACTGCTCCCCCTCCCTTCCCAGTCCTCCCTCAGCCTTCCCTGACCCCATCCCCCTACCCATTCCCCAAGGAGAAAGAAGAGTCCCAAGGTGGGTCAGTTCAGTCTGGTATATCCAGTTGAGGCAAGTCCAAGTCCCTCATTCCAGTATTAAGGCTAGATTAGGTGTTTCTCTGTAAGGAATGAGCTCCAAGACGTCAGTTGATGCACCAGGAACATAGTCTGATCTTACTGCAAGAGGCTCCACAAACTGCCCATGCTATTTGACAGTCATCTACCATTGGAGGGTTTAGTTCCTTTCCATGAAGGTTCTTCAGCAATTGTTTTTGAGTCAGTGAGCTCCCAATAGGTCCAGTCAGCCATCTCTGTGGGTCTCTCTTCATGATCCTGATCCCTTTGTTCATATATTCTCTCTTCTCTCTCTGTCTTTAGCTGGACCAGGAGCTCGACCTGGTGCTTAGCTATGGATCTCAGCTTCTGCTTCCATCTCTATTGCTGGATGAAAAATCTATAATGACAATCAGGGTGGTCATTCATTTGATTATAGGAAAGTCCTGTTTAGGCACCCTCTCTACTATTGCTTGGAGTTCTAGCCAGGGACATCTTGTGGGTTCTTGGAGGTTTCCTTAGCACCAGGTTTCTTTCTAACCCCACAGTGGCTCCCTCTATCAAGATATTCAATTTTTTCTCACTCTCTGTTGCTCCTCTCACTCAACCATCTCCTTCCCTCATGATTTGCTCTTACCTCCCCTTGCTTGCTCTCCATTATGATCCCAAATTACACAGGAGACCTGAGTGAGGTAGCACAGACCCAGAAAGATAAACATGGTGGTATGTACTCATTCATAAGTACATTTTAGACATAAAGAAAGAACATCCAGGCTGTAAACCACAACCCCTGAACACCTAGGTAATAGAGATCTCCTTTATTTATTTTTAGAGAATGAAATTTGCTGTTACGCATTTGAAAGTAAAACGGAGTATAAAATGTCAACGTGTTACTAAGTCAAAGCATGACCAGCATCCACCCCAGCCATACCAATGGCTGCTTCCAGACTCTCAGGTCTCAGAAGCATCTGCTTCTGACTCTCAGCAGCATCTTAACATTTGATTCTCCCTACTGTGTAGATCCCATCTAGATCTGCATTTCGCATTGCATGCATATGCCAGATACCATTCATAGAATAATATCTGTTTAAAAACCGGGGTGACCCTCCCCCGATTGTCACTAAGACAATGCTGCAATAGCGAAAAGAAGATGCCAGAATAAAAAGGAGCAGAGTGTCTAAAAACAGACCTTCTTAGGTGGCCAATTTACTTTGAGAAAGGGGCAAAAATAACTCAGTGGAGAAATGATGGTCTCTATTAAGAAAAAACCTGCCAAAATATTTTAGCTCCATATGTAGAAGAAAAATAGAATATCAATCCAAACTCACAGCATACAAAAGTAGTTCAAAGGGGATTGTCTTGGTCACCTTTGTGTTACTGTGATAAATACCACAACCAAAAAAGCTTTGATTCTGGTTTAAACCAAAGGGGTTTTCCAGCTTATAGTCCATGATCCAAGTAAGTCAGGGAAGAACCCTGGAGACAGGGCTGCTGCAAAGGCTGTGGAGGTGTGCTGCTTATAGGCTTGTTCTTCCAGTTTGCTTTCTTATACAACTCAGGACCACCAACCAAGACTGGCACTGCTCACCATGAGCTGGGCTATCCCATATCCATCATTAATCATGAAAATGTCTACAGGCTTGTCAACAGGTCAATCTGGTGAGGCCATTTTCTCACCTGAGATTCACTGTTTCCAAATGACTTTGGCTCACTGGTTCACACTGAGTTGCCATAAAACTCAAGGGTCAAGTCAGCACAAGGGTCATAGACCTAAAGGTAAAGGGTAAAAACTATAAAATGATGAGATTGAAGAAAATTGGTGGGACCTGCTGGGATTATACACAAACTAAGAAAAGAAACACACACACACACACACACACACATATATATAGGTAAATCAAAGTTTATCAAAATCTAAAACATTTGCTTTGTAGATGACATTTTTTTTCAGGGGAGAGCGCGAACACAGTCCCCCCACTACCACAAATTATGCAGTTGAGTTTCCCGCATTTGGGGAAATCTCAGGGGTCAACACACCCCAAGTGCAATGGGTGAGCCTCGCCCTGGGAAAACCACCTGTTTGATCACGGTATCTCCCTTGCCAGGTAAGTATTGTAGATGACATTTTAAGAAAATAAAATAATAATTAATAGGCTGGGCAAAAATATTTTCAAATTACCCATCCCACAAAGTAGCCGAATATATAAAGAGCCCTCATAACTCAGTGGTGAGCTAGAGATATGGCTCAGTGGTTAAAAGTACATAGTGCCCTTCCAGATGATCCAAGTTTGATTCCTGGAACTGGAGTTACATGCAGGTGGATTTGAGCCAATGTGAGTCCTCCAGTCCCTATAGATACCAGCACTCATATGCAATAGATGCAGAGACATAGACATAATCTTAAATAAAAATAAATCTTTAAAAAGAATTTAACAACTCAATGGTAAGAAAATAAACCAGTTTTACAGGACCTGAACAGCTATTTTGTCAGTGTACAAATGGGACAGGGAAGATTGTTTGTAGTCATTGGTAACTACAGAAGGCAAATGAAAATCATAATCACATCTACTAGAATGTCTATGCAAAACAACGCTGTGAATACCGAGTGCTGGAGGGATCAAACCGCTACAATTCTCAGAGGTTACAACAGGAAGCAAACTGATCATCATTCTGGGAAAGGGTTCACCAGCTTCGTGAGAAGGACAACCATGATGATCCCACGTGATCTGACAAGCTCTCTCATGGGATACTTACCCTAAAGAATAAAACTTTAAGTTTACAAAGTCTGTACACAAATGTTTAATATCAGTTTAAGTTAGGATCACCAGTCCAAACTTCCTTGACAGGTAAATTATTGAACTGTATCGGTACAATGATGTACTGCCCAGCAAGGGAAAGGAACTAGCTGCTGACATAGCAACAACCTGAATGATTGTCAAAGGCATTACAATGAGTGAAAAAAGCCAGTCTTCAAAACTTGTATATGTATGAATCCAATTATGTGAGGTCAGACAAAACAACGGAGAAGACACAGTGGGTGCCAGAGGCTGGGGAGCATGGAATAGAGGGGAAGGCTATGCTGGGAGAGCATAAGAAAGACTTAGGGTGCTGGATTACCTTGTATTCACTTTGTAGTGGTGATCGTGCAAATATATACATGCCACTGAAATTCTCTCTCCCCCCTCTCCCCTTCCTTCCCTCCCTCCTTCTCTCTCTCTCTCTCTCTCTCTCTCTCTCTCTCTCTCTCTCTCTGTCACACACACACACACACACACACACACACACACACACACACAATTGACTTTGCCACACAATAATTCTTAAATGTAAAAAATGAACCCAAAGTCTGGGGTTATAGCTCAATTGTAAGAGTATTTGCCTATTGTGTGAAAGATCTAGGGTTTAATCACCACTACCACTCAAAAAAAAAAAAGGTGATCCCAGGTTTACCTAATAACTATCATAAGTAACATCAGTGTGATCTGTTTTTCATGTGACTCAAATATTACACTAAATCTAAGACTTAAAAAATGTCTTGTGGAGAAAAATAACTAGTTTTCTAGAATACCGTGTTAAGGTGCTATTTTAGTTGCTATCACTGTGCTAAAACACTATGGCCAAGGCAACTTATAAAAGGAAAGCTGTGTTTGGGCTTCAGGTTCCAGGTGGATAAGAGTCCATCATTATCCTGGCAGGAAGTATAAAGTAGGCAGCATGGTGTCAGGGATAGCTGAGGGCCCACATCTGGAACAGGAAACAGAAAGCAGAGAGAATAAACTGGGAATGGCTCATGTCTTGGAAACTTCAAATCTACCCCTAGTGACATAGTTTAAGTCAAGTTGATACAATCTAGAGTTATTTTCCAAGAGAAAATCCCAATTGGGAAAATGTCTTCATAAAATTGACCTGCAGGGGGCTGGAGAGATGGCTCAGCGGTTAAGAGCACCACCGTCTGCTCTTCCAGAGGACCCGGGTTCAATTCCCAGCACCCACATGGCAGCTAACAACTGTCTGTAGTTCCAGTTCCAGGCAAACACCAAGGCAAATAAATAAATAAATAAATAAATAAATAAAAATAAATAAAGTTTAAAAAAATTAAAAAAATTGACCTGCAGGCAGTAATACATACTCTTGATTGATACACAAAGGCCTAGCTCGCTCACTGTGGGTGTTTTCAGCCCTGAGATGGTGGGGGGCTATGTTGTAGAATATTAGTTTAAGATATATTACATTAGTTTATGCTGTGGGATAAGTGTTTAATGATGCAAAGATGTGTTGCATTCTTTTGTTACATTTGCATAACCCTGTAAAGATGTGTTACTTTGCCTGCTTAAAACACCTGATTGGTCTAATCAAGAGCTGATCAGCTAATAGCTAGGCAGGAGAGAGAAATAGGCTGGGCTGCCAGACAGAGAGAATAAATAGGAGGAGAAATATAGGCTTAAAAGGAAAAGAGGGAGGATTAAGAAAAGGAGGAAAGAAGGACACGAGGCTCCAGCCACCCAACCACACAGCCAGCCATGAAATAAGAAGTTTAAAATATATATATAGAATAAAGAAAGCTTAAAAAGCACAGAGGCAAAACATAGTTGAAAAGAAACAGTATATTTTAAGCTAGAAAAGCTGGCTAGAAACAAACTAAGCTAAGGCTGGGCATTTATAAGTAAAAATATGTCTCCATGTATTTATTTGGGAGCTGGTAGACTCCCAAAGAGTAAAAAAACCAAACAAACAACAAAAAAAAAAACCCCAACAACTGTGCTATAAGAAAGCAGGCTGAATAAACCATGGCAAGTATATCAGCAGGCAGCATTTCTCTATGGCGTCTGTATCAATTCCTGCCTCCAGGTTCCTGTGGCTTTGTAATCCTGCCCTGACCTCATTCAGTGATACACTATCATTGGAAGTGAAATAAACTCTCTTCTCCCCAAGTTGCTTTTGATCATTGTCTTTTTTTTTAACTTTATTTATTTATTTATTTATTTGCCTTGGTGTTTGCCTGGAACTACAGACAGTTGTTAGCTGCCATGTGGGTGCTGGGAATCGAACCCGGGTCCTCTGGAAGAGCAGATGGTGCTCTTAACCGCTGAGCCATCTCTCCAGCCCCCTGATCATTGTGTTTTATCACAGCAATAGAAACCCCAAGACAGCAATTTGTGCCAGACCATAGGGTACTGCTGTGACAGACTTGACCATGTGTTTTGGAAGATCTTCTGAACTTTGCGCTGGAAAAGCTGATGTGATGTGGGATGTCTTTCTGTATGCTATAAATACCACTGGTTAATGAAGAGGCTGTTTTGGCCTATGGCAAAGCAGTTTAGAGGAAAGTGGGAAATTCAAGCATAGACAAAGGAGAAGGAGGGTAGAATCAAAGGGATACACTGCAAGTTGCCTCCAAGAAAGCAAGATGTAATAGCACAGTGGTGAAGCCACAGAGCCACATGGCAATACAATAGATTAATAGTAATGGGTTGACTTAAGTTATAAGAGCTAGCTGGTAATGAGCCTAAGCCGCAGCCCAAACAATTTGTGATTAATATAAGTAATTATTTCATAAGCAGTGTCTGGAGAACTGGATATAAGATATTTGTTCAGACTGGCCCAGATGGGTCAGAAAACTGACAAATGGCATTCTAATGTGGTGCAAGTACATCCACATAAAACCTGAGAAAGCTTAAAAAGAGTTCTAGAGCTCAGAAATGGAGCCAAAACAGTATCCTAATTGTAGCTCTCAAGTGGACCTTGGTACAGTGTGGCATTTGAGTTTGTGTTACAAAATGGCAGGTCTGCTGCCTGCAACCTGAGCTACAATATGGCTTGTTCCCAAAGTCTTACAGAAGCCTCAGTATAAGTAAGAGCTGATTATGATGGATTTAAGGTTATTGCTCATACAGACAAAAAGGGAACAAAGTCAAGCATGGCTTCTTATTAGCAGCATTTTCTTAAGAGGGCTCTGATTACTGGTGGCAAGCAGAGCCATAGCTCCTTTAAGAGAGGCTTCCTGACTCAGTGTTAGCAGCAAAAAGCCTGTGTCTCTTTTAAAAGGTCCTGCTGACAGATACTTAAATGGAGTTCATGAGCAGAAAGTGGCAGTGTTCTACTTGTGACAATGTGGACCCTAAAATTCTCAAGAATTGAGGTGGTAAATGTGGCTCCTGCCAGTACCTCTGCTATGAAGCCAAACTATAAAACTAGACTAAGGAAATGGGTGGAGCCAGCCAGCCACCCTAGCCAAGCCTTTAATTCTAGTCACTGGTTTAGCAGATTAAAGGTGTAGTTGGGAAAAGATAAGAGATATCCAGTAAAGACAGATTCAGACAAAACAAAACCTCTAAAAGGTTTAAGTGTGTTTAAAAATATGCATGGGCTTAGGAGAGAAAAAAAAGGTAGAGGAAGTCCTTTAAAAAGGAATAAAGTAGAAAAATAATAAGCCATATAATGATGGAAATTACAAAGAGAGTCTGGATACTGTATGTTATTGTTTTGTCTTTGTGGTTTTTGACTACAGAGGAAGGAAGAGCTTCTAAGAGATATTTGATTATAAAAGCTGCTGAATTAATCTAACCTATATACTTTGTAAATGCTTTCACTTCAAAATTTAAGTCAAAAGATATGGTACTTTGGAGCAGAGGCTTTCTTTTTATTTCCACAGAAAATAAGAGGCTGTGGATTCATTCTAGGTTAAAGAAAATAAGGCTTGATTGATCAAGACCCCTGAAGACAACTAGCTGAGATTACGCAGCCTCACAGATAACTACAGCCAATATTTAACCATAATTCTAAGTTTTCTCAGGACCCTTATAATAATGTCAGAGCTCCCAATCAGTAGGAAGTAGTATAAAAATCTATGCCCAAATTCCTAAAATATTGTTTATAAATGTTTGTTTTCATTATAAATAGTTAATGGTCATATTCAAATCTTTCTATGAAAAAGTGAGTATATGATATAGAAATTATTTTAAAAGATAGAGTATTGAATCTACTTTGATCCAAAAATAACTGTTAATCTTAAATACCTTACATTGAATGGATTTTGGTTTATTAATACAAATTTAAGGTTAATTTTGTCATGCTATATGTATATTTCTACTCTTGTTTAAGATATTATGTTTATAAAACTCATTTAAAATTGTAATGTATAATTTAAAAATATAGATTAATAGTTAATTATCTATAATAACCATACTTACAGCCATGTTAATTAGGTTTTTTAGATATACAAAGATATATTTTAATTAGATAGGTAATCTTCAAACACTTCAAAGACCTACAGAATATGGCATTTAAAATATTTTAAGAACTTAGATTTTTCTGGACAGTGAGACATGTCTGCACCTAGCAGCACCAATCTACTTTAAGAGGATGATGGGCATCAAAGAAACTCCATATGGAGTTTACTTTCTTTGTGGCAAAAGTCAATCATTGGGCAAGAAATTGTTCTTGCCTCAACTGCTAGACTGTATGCTGTATAAACTAGTCATGCAGGATCCATAGGAAAGTGATCTCTGAACTTTGTCAGAATAAGCCAAGATAGTTCTTCAGGTTCCTATTTCACAGAGACTGCCAGATATTCTGCAGGACACAGGGAGAAGTGACTGACGAACTATGCAGGAATAGGTAGAGTAGTCCTTCAAATTTTCTGCTTTACTAAAGAGTCTTCCAGAGACTCTAGGCCTATAGGTTGAAAATAGATGCCCCCTCTGACGTTACGGAGGAACTTTGGGTAACTATTCAGGTTGCCAGATTTTTTTGTCATTTCCAGAATTTAGAAGTTGCTTGCAATGCACTTCCTGCTTTCTAAGTTATTATTATATCTTTCTGTGGTTGTTGATGGAGTTGAAGATTAAATAGTTATAGTTTTCCTTGGTTATAATAAAAAGTAAATTAGATATGAAACTTTGGACTCACAGGATAAGGTAGATGACAGAATATTTTCTTTAATTTTGCTAAATAGAAATAGGCTAGATATTGTAACTGCAATTCTCACTTGAAAGCTGTTTTGTTATATGTATTTTTGCTATGCTGAAATTGAAACCTTCCTTTTTGATTAGAAAGAAAAGGGAAAGTGATGTTGCATGTCTTTCTGTATGCTGTGACTACCACTGGTTAATGAAGAGGTTGTTTTGTCCTATGGTAAAGCAGCTTAGAGGCAGGTGGGAAATACAAGCATTGACAAAGAGGAAGAAGGACAGAGTCAGAGGGACACTGCAAGTCGCCACCGAGAAAGCAAGATATAATGGCACATAGTAAAGCCATGGAGCAACATGACAGTACATAGATTAATAAAAATTGGTTAACTTTTAAGAGCTAATTGATAATGAGCCTGAGCCATAGGCCAAACAGTTTGTAATTAATATAAGCCTCTGAGTCATTATTTTATAAGCAGTTACAAGACCACAGGTGGCAGAGTTTTGTCCAGACCAAGAGACCTGGACTGGTCAGAAAACTTTTGACTACCCTATTCAGTGTTCAAAGCTTAATGGACTGTTTTGTGGGAGCTTGGAAGGTAAGACCATTGAAAGAAATACAGATGATGGAGGCTTGGCTTGTGAAATTTTAAGGTAATTTTGAGAGTCACTTGAAGATGTTATTGGTGCCACTGATGCTTTGAGCACCAATCTGTGGTTGGGCTGGAGAGATGGCTCAGCTGCTAAAGGCTAGGCTTACAACCAAAAATATAAGAATCTGTGGTTACGATCAATTGGGACTGAGGAATTGGCTGTGATTTAGAGCCCAGCATCACTGAGGTGAAATCTTCTGGAAGTTTCCTCAGGATAAGCACACAGAAGCTGTAGTCTAGAGTAGGCTGTCAGCCAACTTGGAAATGTGCATGAGTCATCCAGGTGACACTGGTTTTGAATGCACCAAGGTGACATGGAGACAGGCTGAGGCTTGGTACTGTGTGGTAGGACTGGAGTCCCCAAAGGGATGCGGACAGAGGCCATTGGAGAAGATGCAGCCTCAGTGGCAATGAAAACCTTAAGATTGAAGAGGGCATGGGAGAAGCTGATGTTTGGCACCTGTGGCTGAGTTAGACTCCCCAGAGAGAGCCAGGAAAGGCTATTGGTAAAAGCCCAGTTGCAGTGGAGACCCCAGCATTTTAGAGAAGCCAGTACCATACCATAAAGGAACTTCCAAGGATAGCAGCTATGGAGGGAATCCAGCCTAAGCTAGGAGACAAGCTGCCTGTGCTGTGAATGGATGTCCAAGCCCTTTGGAAAAGCCTACAAATTGTAAATAAATCCCAGAAGCCTGGGACTGAAGTCCAACTGTTAGACTTTGGTTTTTCTTTCATTTGATGGTGACTGTGTCCTGGTTCTTCTCTCTCAGAATAAGAAAGTTTTTAACTTATTTTTCATTTTAGAAGATTCTACAGTTGTAAGACTTAGAATATTTTGGGATAAACTGGATATTTTAGAGACTTTGGATATTTTAGAGATTCTTGAGCTTTGAATGAGATCTTGAATCTCTTAAAAAGATTAAACTTTTAAAGTGTTTGAATTTTTAAGGCTATGAACCTTTTAGCAGTTGGGATGGTTTAATATTAACATGAAATCTTAGGGAGGGGCAACTAGGAGAGGAAAGATTGTAGTTAGAGATGTGTTTGCATGGCAAGGGTTAGGGTACCATACCATAAAGGAATCAATTATGATTGATTGCTTTCAAGGGATCAATTGTGCTGTCTGCTTTAATGTGCACCTTACACAGGCTCCTGATATACTAGCCTATGAGCAAGCCTGTAATGCATTTTCTTGATTGATGTGGGAAGGCTTAGCTCAGTAGGCAGTGCCACCCCTGGGCTAGTGTGGTCCTGGGTGTTATAAGAAAGCAGGCTAAATAAGCATGGCAAGAATATCAGTGAGCAGCATCCTCCATGGCCCCTGCATCAGTTCCTGCCTCCAGGTCCCTGCTTTGTGTTTCAGCCCCAACACCTTTCAGTGATGGACTGCGATGTGGAAATGGAAGCAAAATAAACCCTTGCCTCTTCAAGTTGCTTTTGACCATTATGTTTTTTCACAGTGATAAAAAACGCTAAGCCACAGGGATAGGTAGATATGATGGTCAATTTTACATGGCTAGTCTATGGTGTCCAATTATTTAGTCTGGATGTTTCTATGAGGGTGAATTTTGGTGATATTTACATTGAATCTGTAAATTCTAAAGTAAAGCAGACTTTCTCCCATAGGTATCATCCAGTCAGCTAATAGGCTAAAGAGAACAAAAGATTGACCTGTGAACAAGGGGAATTCTCTAGCAGATGTCTTTGGACTCACAGTCAGGAGTAGTGGCACATGCATACAATCCCAGGACTTGGGAGATGGAGGCAGGAGGATCAGGAGTTCAAATGCATCCTCAGATATACAAGGAGTTTGCAGCTAGCCAACGATAAAAAAATAAAAATAAAAACAAGACAGAGTGGGCATGGTGGTACAAGTCTTTAATCCCAACACTCAGGAAGTAGAAGCAGGTGGATCTCTGAATTTGAGGCCGCATACATAGCAAGTACATGAGGATGAAGCAAAGGCATAGCGGCAGGAACCCCTGAGAGCTAACCCCTGAAAGAAGAGGGCACAATGGGAATGGGAGGAGTCTTTTGAAACCTCAAAGCTCTTCACCAGTGACAAATCCTCCAACAGGTCACATTTCCAAATCCTTCCTAAACAGTCCCACAAAGTGGGCACCAAGTATTTAAACACATGACCCTCTAGGAGCTGATCACATTCAAATCACAACAATACTAGAGCCACAACATTGAAATTGAGAAGAGAAAACACAAAATACTCAAGATGTAGATAGAAGCAAAGATTTTCTAAACAAACAAACAAAAAGAACTCCAATGGCAATAATTGACAAATGGAGCTGGGGCTGGAGAGATGGCTCAGTGGTTAACAGCACTGGATGCTTTTCCAAAGGACCTGGTTTTGATTCCCAGCACCCACATAGCAGCTCATAACTCCAGGTTTAGTAGATCAGATATCCTCTTTTGATTTCCCCTGGTATAATGAACACACATGGTGCACATAAGTACATGCAGACAAAACATCTTAAAATATACTCAAAACATAAATTTTCAAATCTTTTTTAAGTGTTGAAAAGTCATATTAAATAAAATTTAGAAGCCTCTGTATAACAAAAGAAACAATCACATCAACAAAGAGGAGACAACCTATAGAATAAAGGAGCAAAATCCTTCCACTCTACATCAGAATGGGGATTAATATCCAGTATATATAAAGAAAGTAGGAAATTAAACGCCAAAAAGGCAAATCAGTTCTGGAGAGATGTCCCAGCAGTTAAGAGCTTTTGCTACCCTTGCAGAGGATCTGAAATAAGTACCCAGCATCCATATGAGCTGGCTCACAGCTGCTTGAAACTCCCAACTCCAGGGACTCAGACAACTTTCTTCTAGTATTTGACGATAGATGATCTCGAATGAGCATGTCCACATACAAACATGTGTGCATTTAATTAAAAACAAAATATTTTTTTAAAGTTTCAATATTTTCTTTCTTTCCTTCCTTTTTCTTTTGTCTCAGTGACTAACCTTTGACTACAGTGTCCCAGTCCCCACAGTCCCAGAAGCAGCAACTCCATCTACTGCTGGGGCAAGGATGATCCCTTTTATGGCTGTGATAGGGGGTGGATTGGTCAAAGTTCCTTCTCACATGACAGTCCTTTAGGTCTGTGCCATCCTAGGTCTTTACATCTGTTTAAACAAACTCCCTACCTCCACCCCAACATTTATACAGAAGCAAACCTACTCACTGGTCAGAAAAAACCTGCTGATCCTTTGGCCCCACGAGGGTCCTAAAGCCAAATGCAATCAGGCTGTGAGTTGGAAAAAGCATTTAACCCCATAGTTTGCTAATTTTCCCAGGATCTAATCAAAACTACAATCTGCAGAATGCATGAAGAGTTTAGGGAAGACTGGGAGAGTTTAGCAACATATTTTTGGATCTCCATGATGATAAATAAATAGTTTGCCTGAATATCTTTTTTTCCCAAAGGCTAATCCTGGAATGATTTCAATATAACCTAAACTGAAACTATCAAAAGTTTAACTGTATCATGGAGAGCAAAGAGATGATCTACACATAAGGAGTGCCATGCCTTGATCTAGGGGACCTGGTCTAAGCTGGGGTGTGTATTCTGTATACTGTAAGATGATTAGCAACATCTTTGACCTCTCTACTCACTAGATGCCAGTTCCCCTGATCCTCCCCCTAACCAAAAAGGCCTGTCAATAGTGCCAAGTGTTCCCAGGGGAGCGCCCTCCATACCCCTACTCCTAAACTGTTGTGATTCCAATGTCCCTTTAAATTGTGGGAGAAAAAAGGTTAGGGGATAGAACTCAGGAGAAATTTCCAGAAGCAGGCTGATCTAAGTGGCTTAGAGGGATGAGGGTGTCAGGGAGAGTTCACCAGTTAGACCACCTTCATTCCCTTTTCTCCTTCATGCTCTTAAAAAAAAGATTCAGAAAATTCAATGACGTGCTTTGTTTTCTAGAAGGATGTTTTGGGGAACAGCTCCCTCCAGGAACTAAAGCCCTAAAAAGGAAGGACAGGAAAGAAAGAGAGAGAGAGAGAAAGAGATTAAAGCTGTAACTATGCTAAAGATTCTGCAAGTCCAAATGACTGAACTTCAAAATTATAACTAAATAAAATGTTACAAATTAAAGCCAAATTATCTGGGGCGACTTTTAATCCCTTCAAAAGCTCTTGTATTAGTTACTTTTACTCTGCTGTGATAAAATGCCAAAACCAAAAGCAATTTAAGGAATAGAGCATTCCTTTGCAATGGCAAAGGAAAGGCCCATCACAGCAGCCAGTGTTCCCTTCAAAAGCTGAGTGATTACATCTTCAACTGTAAAAAGAAATAAAGAAAGCAAACCGGAAGTGGGGCAAGACTTTTTTTGTAAGCTCTGGAAGCCTGCCCCCTACTTCCCCATAAAGTGACATACTTCCCCCTACAGGTTCTGTGACATCCCCCAACTGGGGAACCAGTGTTCAAACACGACCTCGGCCATCCATTTGCCCACAGCCGTGTCTGAGCTAACTTTCTTGGGACTATTGAAGCCATGCAATATATTCTTAGCAGACTACTAGCCAAGAATACCAATACCAAACAAAAAGTTGTTTGCTTTGGTTTTTATTTATTTAATTTTTTTTTAGGGAGAGAGTGAGAGAGAATAGCAGAGAGAGAGAAAACCATGAAGTTGGTTGGATCTGTGAGGAGTTGGGAGTGGGGAAGGAATATGCTCAAAATACATTGTATAAAAAAAAATCAATAAAAAAATTAAAATTTTTAAAGTATCTAAAACCTACTGCAGTTTTCACCTCACTGCTATAGCCTTTGATTTCTAATTTTGTTCTCATGTGACTCTTCTATTATGACATAGTATTTGGGAAAGACAGTGTTCTCTTCTAAATTCTTCTGCAGTATAAAATAGTATTTGAGAAAACCTGACTCCATCTTCTTGGGCCATGGCTGCTCATATTTGGCTCCAGAATAAACTATCTCTTATTCCCCTTAGGCAAGACCCATGTTTTTGCATTGAAACTATTTACATGAAAGTTAGTAGAATTTGGATTTTAAGCACTGAAAGACATCTTAGTTACCCTCCTGGTGGAGCTGTTCCCAAAAAGAGAAAGAGAAGAAAAATCCTTCTAGAAAGAGAAGAAAAATGTTATTTGAGTTTTCTGAATTCTTTTTTTTTTTTTTTTTTTAAGAGCATGAAGGAGAAAGGGGAATGAAAGTGTGGTCTATCTGGTGAACTCCCCCTGACACCCTCATCCCTCTAGCCCACATGGATCAGTCTGTTTCCCCTGAGTTCTATTCTCTAGCTTTCTTTCTCCCAGAATTTAAAGGGACATTGGTATCATAAATATTCAAGAGAAATTGGCTTCTAAAAGGAACTATTAAACTACAATATCAAATACTGTAGAGGCAGAGGGTGGGGTGGGGTGGGGTAGGAGATGGAAAGGAATCCTCTGGATTGGGTACTTTCAGAAATCCACTGGATCCATCACTGAGGAAGTCAAGACAGCAAGAGTGATTGCCCAACCTGAGTAAGGGTAGCTCACTGCCATGGTTAAAGGGTGAAAGGAAGAGGGGACACCAGGTGAGATGACCAGGGCAAGACTGTGGCTCTTGGTGCACCCACCTCACCCTCTTGGGAACCCACAGGGTCCAAACCTGCCCATGCTGTGTATGATCACTCTCTCTCCCCCTTACAGCAATGAGCTGTCTGTGTGGAACAGTTGTATGTCATAGAAGCTGGACCCTCCCTACTAAAGCTGAAAGGAACCTGGACTCTTCCTGCCCCTTAACAGAATGTGTGCTATATAAATATTCACTTGTTTATGTATGATTCCCGGAATTTTAAAGGGTTTTAAAATAAACTCCATCTCCAACCTCCTCTTCTGGAATCCACACACCTCTTTTCATCTTGTTGTGCTTCTTCCTAGGTTCCTTTCAAGGCAGATTCAGCACACAAACATAATCAATATTCAAATAAGCACAATACATCCCGTTCTGTCATTGCTACTTACCCAACCGAATACAAGTCTCAAAAAGAGAACCAACTTGGGACTTCTCTGCAACATAATTGAAAAGATAAAAAACTGAACTCTGAGAGAAGGAAGATGGTCAAGGGTGTTTGACTTGGAACCCACAGGAATCATCTCCCAGTCTGTGGAATATCACTGTTTCATCTTCTTGCCAGCACACATCACAGTAAGAAGATGTTTGCTTGTTTCTGTCTGGCTGATTGTCAGTTTCCCTAAACAAAACATAGGCTTTATGAGAACACACCATGATCAACAGGATGCCTCATATTCTAGAACAGTATCTGGCTTGGGACATGGAGTCAATAAATATTGATTGGGTAGGTGGGTGAGTGGGAGTATGGCAGGATAGATATTGATGAATGGATGAGCAGATCAATGTGTGAATGAACACATAGATAGATAGATAGATAGATAGATAGATAGATAGATAGGGATAGATAGATGCAAATGGATGGATGTGGGTAAATGTATAAAGAGATCAATGAGTAGGTAAAGCCCACAAATCCTCCAGTTATGGTCTAACTCATCCTAATTCAACTGAGTTTTTAATGTTTTTCCAAGAAAGAAGGGCAAGCTTCTTTCTATTCCACTTGCCTCCTCACCAGCAAAGAGGGAGATAAACTCTCAAAAGGATTCCTTCTCTTCCTAGCAATCATAAAACTCATTTGAGAAGCTACTTCCACAAAAGTGAAAAAATTACTTAAACCTGGAGTTTTTGGAGAGAAGAACTTAAGCCCAGATAATGCTGATTCTCTGGGCTGTGAGATGGGGTTCTGGCAACAGAAAGGATGCCTTCCTGGCTTTGTACTGAACAACTGTCAGGAAATGAGAAAAATCTGAACACCCCTAGGGATGCCATCCAACAGAAAGTGAGGCAGACAAGCATAGGAGACAGTTCAGTGCCTTGAGACCCCAATTTAGTTTTGGTTATGCACACACAAGGACCTCCTGTAATAATGCACTTGGCAGCCAAGACCTATTAACTGTGCATACTATGCGCACACATCCCTCTTCAAACAATGCACCTAGTAACCTCAGAATGCCCTGAACCTCCAGCCTGCTTTGGGCTCCATGTACCTGATCTCTGATCCTATTTCATGATAATCATATTTATATAGTTTCTATTCAAGTGTACTCCAATAATATCTGTGGGTATATGAATAGAGGGCTAATCTGGCCTGGACTAGTTTGGGGTAGATGGTCAGTAAGGCAAAATTGTGTTCTCTAACAATACAATTTAAAGGCAAATCCTCTACTTACTATCTTATACATAAGAATAATTAGGTATATACATATATATATGATTAAAACCAGATGTATTATGGGAAGGAACATGTACAATTGAGAAATAATTATATAGCCTAACAACCAATGTAGAGAATAATGGGGATGAGGAGATGGCTCAGCTGTTAGAGCACCAACTGGTCTTCCAGAGAACACAGGTTCTGTTCCCAGCACCCACATGCTGATTCACAATATCACTCTAGCTCCAGGGGATTCAATGCCCTTTTCTGGCTTCTGTAGGCACCAGGCATACACAGTGTACAGTCAAATGTACAAAGAAAACACTATGTACACAAAATAAAATATAAAAAAAGAGAACCTCCCAAGCTATGCCCCCTAGTAACCAGCCCCTCCTTCTCTCAAACCCTATAAAAGGAAGTAAAAAACAGTAACCAGAATCCTTAAGGATCCTCACTCATGGGTCCGACTGTCAATCAAGACTGACAACAGTGCTTCCTTCTTTAATGTACACTATCACTTTGTTCTAAATACAGTTCCCTTGCTTCTTTTGTGAAATAGTGTAGCCTCTGCTTTCAGTTCTCTGATTAATTCTTACCTGGAAACACAGGATCCAGGCTCTGACCACTGGCAGCAAAGGGGCTTAGGTCTGTCTTGGCACACATGTATTCATTGAAGACATGGTCATTTTAGATGGTGATTACTTCAGTGCTTTACATGTTGAAGAATTCAGAGTGTACATAAATGCCTTCCACCTTCTTGCCTACAGTGTAAACTACTTGAAAGAGACAGACCAGTTAAATATCCCTGTTCAATGAGAATGCTTTACATTTTGATAGATCTACACCATTGGGCTGGTCTCTAACAACTGAAAGGGCTTGGGTATGTACACACACACACACACACACACACACACACACACACACTGCTATGTAAACATGCCCTTTGAAGTCATACACATTTCACCCTTCAGCTTTTCAGAGGCTTCATGTGATCTTGAAAATTAAAGCCACAAACTGTTGAGGCAAAGCTTGGTGTGGCCTTTGCTTCAAATCTACATGCCCATGTATTATGGCTGTCTTAATTTGTACTTGAGGAGAGGCTGAGAGGACAACCAGGGGCCTAGAGGACTTGTTAGGGAATAAGCAAAGGAATGTAGAATGATCCCTGCTGACTTCCTCTAGACTTGAAGCAGAGGTCTTCAAAGAAGACCTCAGTGTTCTTGCCTCTAAGGACAGCAGCAATTCATGAGATACTCTCTGCAGCTTCCTGAACACCTCAGTCCAGGCTCCTTCCTCCTTGACAGACTTCCCAGCACCTTAGCAGTCACTGACAATGCCAGAGACCTTCCCTCTAACACAGTAACTGAGCAGCTAGACTTTCCCTTGTAACCATTATACAAATCAAGTTATAAAGCATCTGTATTACTCCATAATGTTCGCTCACAGAAGCCTGCTCCTTAGAAGCCAGGATCACTTGAGATTTTTTTCACTAAAAATCTGATATTTATTCTTAAATTATGTATAAATATATGCCAAAATATGTATGTTTTATGTTCCATTTCTCTCCTATGATTTCTTTGCATATCATTTGGACTGTATAGATCAGTAGCTTGCGTCTTTCATTCATTTCTCTTTTTTTGTGTAGTATTTCATGACAGGAATGCTCCACAACATTGTTCTGTGAATGGTGTCTACTGACCTATTGCTCTTGTTTGAATCTGAATGTCCCTAAAGATCCATGATCCCAGGGGTGACACTGTCTGGAAGTGGTAGAGCATCTGGGGGTCAGGATCTACGGGGAAAGTCCTTAGGTCTGGGGGAATGTGTCCTCACATGGCAGTGGGGGAGCCTAGCCCCATCCTAACCCTTTCCCCTCCTGGTTTGTGAAGAAGTGTATTGAGGTGATACAGGTCGAAAGTGACATGGCCAATCAACCATGAGCCAGAACCTTTGAAACAAAACATGTTGATTATCTCAGAGAGTTTGTTATAGTGATGGAGAGCTGAGTAACACACTCTGAGTTGCATTGTTTACATTATCTTCTGCTATAAACCTATCTACTAAAGTCTTAATTCAGGGCACCCCATTTTTATTTCATTTTTAAAATTCTCATATGACTAGTTTTCGAACTCTTCCTTTTATTAAAAAAATACTTTTAAAATTATGTATATGGCACCTGGGTCCAGATACCCCAGGAAGCCAAAAGAGGGTGTCAGGTATCCTGAAACTAGTTATAGGCAATTGTCAACACCTGATGTGGGTGCTGGGGACCGAACTCTGGTCCTCTGGAAGAGCAGGAAGTACTCTTGGTTGCTAAGCCATCTCTCGGGCTCATTTTTCTTTAAATTTTTAAAATTAGTTATTTCAAAGTCCTTATCAGTTCATCCCAATATCTTAATGGAAACTACACTTTACACATTCATTACATGTTGCTCTATAGCTTCAGACTTAAATAAAGTTTAATGTGAATTCTTGAGCTTCACAGTAGAATTGAGAATCCCCAAGATCTCTCCAGGCTCTTTACAAACTGACCTCAGGGCTCCTTTGGAGACTGAAATGAATCACAAAGATCCTTACACAAACCAGCGCATGCCAGGTTCACATGGAAAGTCTGATGGGTCATCTCAGGACTCCAGGAAGCTGTTTCAAAAGGAGTCTACTGTGGTTTTACAAGGGCAGGCAATAAAACAGCGTTAGAAACAGTATTTCATAATACCTCTGATTGCCTCCGTTCCTGCCATCTAAGCTCTTTACCCCAGAGCGAAGTCTGCTGCCCTTTCTGCCAGGGTTTACAGGACTTCTGATGAGGCTCAGGCATTCAGTCTGCTATCAATGTGACTATCTTGCCTTTCTGAACCAGGAAACAGTAACATTTAATTTGCAAGGTAGGAATATTTCATAAGGAGGTTTTTTATCGTATTACTTCTGTCTTTGGCTTTCCTGAGACAGAATCTCAAGCTGGCTTCAAACTCGCTCGATAGATAAAGATGATCTTCAACTAACTCCTCACCTCCACTTTTGTCTATTTCCTCAAATTCAGGGATTAAAGCATGGGCCACCATACCCAGCTACTGTGTGGCTTTCTTAGTGAAAACTACCTTCTCTGAGAGTGGTAACACATTAAATAATTCCAGCATGGAGGGAAGAAAAATAAAAAGGAAGGAATGTTCATGAGTTCAAGGCCACCCTGGGCCATAGTGTGAAACTTTATCTCAAAAATAAACAGGGGCCATTTGAGTTATCACAGCTTTTAAACTTTCCTGCCTGGAAAGTTTGTCTTTTTAGCTAATAAACTAACCCTACTGCTACATCCACACATCTGCTAACTCCTTGTTCTGGGACAGAAGAACCTGTAAATCCCAGCAGTGACCACCAGACCTGCTCTCAATTGGTGAAGCAGTTGGCCAGAGAGGAAGATGTCAGTGTTTCTGATCTCTCAAACTTTCTACCTCATCCATACCCAAGAGAAGCCACAGAACCTGCAGACACAGGTAAAGAGGAGGAGCAGAAAAAGGGGACAGGAAAAGAAGGGGGAAGAAGAAAGAGGAGGAAGAGAAATCATCTTCATCATCATTATTATCAAGACCTGTGTTAGATCCCAGAACCTATATTAAAGCTTTACATGATCCTAGCCATGCCTGCAACCCCAGCACTAAGAGATACAGGAACAGGAGGATTGTGGGGGTTTTCTGGTCCCCAATCTACCCGAAAAATGTGCCTAAGGCACAAGGCAAAGTATGAGAGAGGAAGCCCCTGGCATCCTCCTCTGGCCTTTATATGAGACTGAACACACAAGAGGAATCAGGTATCTATTTCACTTTTTCTATATGAACAATTGGATTTCTTTTTCCCCTGATACATTTTTATTTGATTTTTTAAAAGTATTTTTTCAGCATAACATTTTCATTGATTCTTGAGGAATTTCACATCATGCACCCCAATCACATTCACGTCCCAGTCCTTTCATGCTCCCTTGTGAGCTCCACAAAAAGTAAAAAATAAAAATAAGAATATACAAGTCTACTTTGTGTTACCTATATATTCACTGGAGCATGATCAAACTCTCAGTGGCCTGCCCCTTGACCAGGGCTAAGTCCTTCCCCTCTGGCACCGACACCAGAAACCATCAGTTGTGGAGAGCTACACTTCAGCATCCCCATCACACTTTTAAAGAGTGCCCTTTGATAGCTTCCTGTCTAGGATGTTACTTTTGGGAGGGGTTAGGGGAATAGGGATTGTCAGAGAAGCCTATCACGTTCCTCCCCCCTCAACTGTGTATCTGCAATCATTGATATCACTGCAAAAGTAGCCTCCTTGCTCTTCATGGTCAAGGTCAACAGCAGCATGGGTCCTGAGCCTCCATATGGTTTCTGGTGACACCACAGACCATGAAAACAGTCCCCAGATGCAGCAGGACACAGATCCAGACAAGGTCTTCAGAACCTGCCTGTACCACAGACATTAACATGGCCTCAGGTGACAGTTCAGGTCACTCACATCAATGTGATCCCTAACGGTGGCATGGCTTATGGCATCATGGCTTCAGATGGTGGTACCACCACAGAACCACTGTCCACCTCAACCTGTCACCACAATTGTTTCTCCATTTTTACCTCTCTCCACAGTGCATTGCCACTCTATATTTCTATTTTTTCTACCCTTTCCATTATATTTGTTCATCATAGTGGTGCCTGAATTAGATTCTTTAATAGTTTGGTATCTCTATTAGTTTTACCTGTATACTGGCCTTCTTTCTGTGTAGTTATTCTGCATAATGTTAATCACCAATGACATGAAGTGAAAAGGGTTGAGGCTACTATTGTGATGAAAATCCCACCTGCACACTGTTAGGAGAACTGGCAGGAGGAACTCATGCGGTAATTTGCATAGGAGATGAAGACCTTCTGTGCAGGAGGAAATATGTAGTGGCAAAGTGCAGACTTGCTCACAAGTATCTAAGAGGTCCCATCTTACATGCAGACTCTTGGAAATGTTAGAAAGACACATAGAAACCTGCAATATTGTGATTGGAAAAATATAGAAAATGCAATAATATACTGTGGAGGTTTAGGTCATTTTCAGTGATGTTGTATTTGTTTCCCAGGACAATAAAGCCTTAGGAAACTAAAGTTATCCTATATCTTAGTTATTGTTCTATTGCTGTAAGGAGACACCATAACCAAGGCAAATTATAGAAGAAATTATTTAACTGGGGTCTTGCTTGCAGTTTTACAAGGCTAGTTCATGATCATCATGGTGGGTAGCAGATGGGCATGGTTCTGGAAGCAGTAGCTGAGAACTTTACATCCTGATTAATATGCAGGCAGCAGGGAGGGAGATGGGGCCTGGCATGGACTTTTGAAATTTCAAACCCACTCCCAGTGACACACTTTCTTAACAAGGCCACACCTCCTAATTCTTCCAAAAACAGTTCCATTCCCTGGTGACTAAGCATTCAAA
Organism: Sigmodon hispidus; assembly: GCA_004025045.1. Lineage (NCBI taxonomy): Eukaryota > Metazoa > Chordata > Mammalia > Rodentia > Cricetidae > Sigmodon > Sigmodon hispidus. Next base: position 64,857 of record PVIH01007498.1, read on the forward strand.
TATGTGGTGGAAATGTTCTTTGTATGATGTAAATAAAGTAACTGGTTTGGCCTATGTAGAGCACCGTAGAAGTGGGTGGAGTATCAGAGGAAGAGACAAGCAGAAGGAGGGTGGAGTTAGTCAGTCTCCATCCGGCCCCTGAAGAAGACAGACATGTAGGAAATACAGGTGAGCCACGGTGGGCCATGTGGCGGGTACAATAGTAGAAATGGGTTGATTTAAGATGAAAGAGCTAGCTAGTAATGTGCTTGAGACATGGGCCAAACAGTATGAAGTAATATAAGTGTCTGATTCATTTCTTTGGGGGACAAAAGCCACCACGGACCAGGTTCCAAACCTCCGGCGCGGGCCCAGTACAAAACCTGCCAGGCCCAATCGTCCCTGAAAGCTTCCTACAACACAAATATATGAGCCCATGGGAGCCATTCTCCTCCAAACCACCCACACTGGAGCAATTCATTTTGACTTCTACTTCAGCAGAGTCATGTTGTTCATGCATTTAATTTATATGATACAATTATGATAAACCAATTATCAGAGATTAGCAATTAAATATGATAAAATAGCTATTGGGTGCAAATCATAACTTTGTAGCCAGAAGTTTTCTGACCCATCTGGGTCTTCGGTCTAGAAGAATCTCTCCTACTCACAGTCCCACAGACACTTACAAAATAATTACTCAGGGGCTTATGTTAATTGTAAACTGTTTGACCTATGGCTCAGGCTCATTATTTAACCAGCTTTTATAACTTAACTCAATCAATTTCTGTTAATCTATGTATTGCCCCATGTTCCATGTCTTTACCTATCTATGTTCCATTACATCTTGCTTTCTGGGCAGCAGCCTGTAGTGTCTCCTTGACTCTACCCTTTTTCTCTTTCATCTCTGTTTAGATTTGCTGCCTTCCTCTAAGCTGCCTTGCCATAGGCCAAAACAGTTCATTAACCAATGGTAATAATATTACAGCATACAAAAAGACATCCCACATTATAACTTGACACAAACCTAGACATGTCTGGAAAGAAGAACTCTTAAGATTGAGAATATGCCTCTGTAAGTTAGTCCTTTAGGCAAATCTGTGTTGTATTGTCTTGATTAATGATTGATGAGGGAGGGCCCAGACCATTATAGGTGGTGCCACCCTTGGGCAGGTGGTCCTGAGTGGTATAAATAAGTAAACTAGGCAAGGGAGGCAGAGCAAGCCAGTGAGACCCACTCCTCCCTAGCCTCTGCTTCAGTTCCTACCTCCTGACTTTTTTCAGTGATGAACTGTGATGCAGAAGTATAAGCAAGATAAACCCTTTACTCTCCAAGTTGCTTTTAGTCATGCTATGCACCACAGTAATAGAAACCCTGGCTAAGACAGTCCTGATAAGTGGTTTTCAACATTAAGAACTTAAGGAAGTATTGCTGGGTCCTAACGGTTCCCTTGGGAGAGGGGGCAAGAAGGTGCAGAGTCAAAGACACAGACTCAAGAATCAGTTGAAAAGGACTATTATTCAATTATTCAACAATGGGGAGAGCCTTATATACCCTCCTTCCAGCACCAGGCTATGTCACAGTCTGGTGATATTATATGGCTGTCCCTCATTGGCAGGGCACAATCTGGAGATCTGATAGCATCTGTTGCTAGGCAGATTCCCAATGGTCAGGAACTCTGGACATTGCCTGTTGCTAGGCAGATTCTGAGAAATCAGGAACATTGGACAGTGGCTGTTGCTAGGCTCTCAGGCAGACTTCAGGTTGGCTCATAAAAAAATACATTATGTGCATGCCTTAGCAACTGGTCTGAGGCAATTTCCTTGGCCCTATGGGCCTGTTCTACTACATATCCACCCTTTTTATTTTATTATGTGCATGCTCAGTGGAAGTCAAAGTTCTTTGTCTTGGCCTTGTTGACCTTGCTTCAGCAGGTCTCAGCAACTGGACTGCACCTGTCTTAGGTTGGCTTGCCTAACAAGCTCTTACCAGTCACTGACTACCAGCCCTCAAAGAACATCCATTCCTAGAGAGCTGCCCAGATGGAGAGGATTAGGCAATGACCTCTTGAATTTCAGAGAACTATGCATGCACAACCTCCTGTGGAAGGCTATAAGCAAGATGTCTAAGAGCCATTAAAGCCTAAAAAGTTGTCTTAGCCACTGCCTGCTGCTGTCAGATGTGGTGCAGAAGACACTTAAAGAGGATAGTGATTAAAAGCATCACTGTGACATTCAAAACATAAGTGAGCATCCAGGACAGCCTTTTTATAGAATGTCAAACCTTTTCAAAAAAATAGTCAAAGGCTATAACATCTGCTCTTGTCTGATTTAATTGGAAAACTTTGTGTGTTAGTTATAATGAATAATATAGAAACTTAGCTGACCATGGGATTTTAAATATCTAGCTAGCTCCCAAAGTCCTAAACTAATATTCCTCACCTCAAAAAGGTGTCATACAAAATGAGGAAAAGTGAGAGTCCACAAGTCTTCAGCATTAGGGGGTCAATGAGAGCAAGAAAGGGAAGTACATACATTATCCATCCTGGGTTATTTCCTCCTTGGTGGGAGCATGCTGATATGTGGCTGGGTGGACATCTCTTGCTATGACCCATATTGGTATAGTGTCACTTTTAGTAAAAAAAAAAAACACAAGCATACCCTGTCCCATGGGTCAGCATGCAATCAGAATAAGTGCTGCTGGCACAAATGAGAAATGGAGCTGGAAGAGCTATCACTGTTGAACTGGTGAGCAGAATGAACACTTTGCATCTGGCTCATGTGTAATATGTATAATTGAAACCCAAATGTACACACTACAAGTATATCCTGATATTTAAGATTATGAAGATAATGTAGCTTTGATTATAAACATCTAGGAATTTGCCACTTGTCCTGCTCCAATACAGTTACTATGAGATTAATCAACTTCACTAAAATCCAGTGGCTACAACCAGCTTATTACATCTATTAAATTGGGACAGGAAACATGTTTAAACTAGCTCCTTAAAGTTGTTTCAAGAAGAAGTCTTTTCTAGAGTGTTCTGAAGAAGTAAAGGATACAAAAGAATATAAACTCTCTGAGCTAAATAATAGCAAAAACACTGTTGAATTTTATAAAAATGGTAGCCTGAAATGAAATGGCCTATTTGCAAGCAAATTCTAACACCTTTATATTTTCTTTTAGGTTAGACACTTTAAGTTACTCATGCAGTACATAAAACAAAGAATTGTCAAATACCTATGCTTATAATGATAGGACAACAGTCTAACACTTGATGTTTGTTTTGCACTTAACATTTGAGCAAGAGCCCTCAGGAGAGATGAAGCCTTCTTTTAGATTAAGAAACTTATGTAAAAATAGTGTTGTCTGGCCCAAAATTGTAAAGATCACTATTCCTTTTTCCTACAGTTTAGAAATGATCAAGGCAGAAGAGTTATACCAGATAAAGTCATGTGAGCTGCTGGTCTAAAGTCAAGGCAGGTTAATAGGTATTGTATAGTCCTGCATTGTTGCTCCTCCAAATGTAGACAATATAAAGATGTTCACTAAAGCTATCTGAATCTCGGTTACATCCACTCTTCCATATCTCAACACTCCTGAGATGTAAGTCTGCCAATGAGCACAGTAAAACATGAACACCCCTGCAAAGGAGCAGAAAAACAACCAACCAGATGAACAGCAACCTCAGCTCCAGTGGTCAGAAATTCTTAGCTGAGCATGAAAGCAGGATTTAAGAAGCCTCCATCACCTGTGATACTGAAGCTACAGGGAAGGAGAGCGGTATTTAGATCTGGCCAATGGCAAACTCAGTAAGTCAGCTAACAGCCCTGATGGGGAGAAGCTGCCCCCACCTTTGGTCAGCTCATCCTGTACCCCATCTTCAAGGTGTTCAACATCATCATGAACTCCAGAAAGAAAGAGAGTCAAGCTGATCAAGAAACTGGACATCAGTCTTGACGATGACAAGGACAAGGAGGTCAAAGCCACTGTTCAAATCCCTGAAATGCCCCTGGCAGACAGACTCCAGGCTGGCTCATAAGGGAGTACATTATGTGCCTGTCTTGGCAACTGCTTTGAGGCAATTTCCTTGGCCCTATGGGCCTGTCCTACTACAAAAAAAATATGTCTCAGAAAGCTAAGTTTATAAGTAATGGAGCTATAAGGAGATCATTAAAGAAAAGGAAATAACTGTGAAATAGTCTTAACTACAGGAGGGATGCAAGGACCAATATGAAAGTGTCCTTAAGATTCTGTCGTTGCATAAAGCTGGATAATCTGCCATTAATATGGGCCATAAACTGACATCAAGGCCAATTTTGAATGACTTCCCAATATATTCCCCATCTAAGCTGCAACTCCACTATATGAACACTGAAGAAAAAAAATCTTCCCAGGATGCTATGCATTCATTTTCAGGATGGACTATTTTATTGTGAACATCAACTCATAATTTAGCTTTTACATGAAATCTAGCACAATTTCTTGATGGATGGGTGGAGACCTATTGGGAATCTTTTTGAACCAAGATTGCTGGTGTTCATTGCCCTGACTCAGCAGCTTTCTGGAGAAAATGAACGCTGAGTCTGCCTTCTACTCAAATCCTTCATTTTAATTGTATCCTTATGTTTGGGTCATCTGACCATAAATGCTGAAGACGATCCAGAGCCTTGAAATTCTCCCATGAGTTGCAAGCAAAGTGCTTGCTGTATACTCATTTCCTATTTCACTGCTATTCTGAGCTTTGACTAGAAAGAGAAATCTGACCTTTAAGAATCAGCATTGTTGTGTTAATGTATGCTGAGATCTGAAAATTTAAGGCCCATCTGGTTCTCCACTAAGTAGTTTGAGAGTGTGATACTGCCTAGACTGGCTCCGCTGTGGCCAAAAGCTGCGGATGCTATGACAACCCACTCATGCAGCCAATGAAAGTTTTCTAAGCACCTGCTCTACCCTAGACACTTGGAGACCTCTCGATCACAGCACATACTTACAAGAAGCAAAGAGATAAGCAATGAGGAGGAGCCCTGGGAGTGATGCGGAGAGTCATGAGCTCCACATCTGCAACTATCCATGAATAAAAAACATTTTTAAAAGTAAATATTCTCATCACCATTCCTTAAGCAATACAGCATAACAATGATTAAAAAAAAAAAAGATCCATTTACTTTTATGTGCTTGGATGTTTTGCCTGCTTGTATGTATGTGTACCATGAGCATGCTTGATGCTCAAAGAAGATAGAGAAGGATGTCAGATCCCAAGGGACTGGAATTACAGATGGTTGTGAACCACCCTCTGGATGCTAGAAATTGTACCTAAGTCCTCTGCCAGAGCAGCAAGCACTAACAACCACTCAGTCATATCTTAAGCTCCTATTCTAACTATTTACACTGCACTTACATTGTGTTGATACCTTAAGTGTCTGAGATGTGACTTAATGTATATGGGAAGACTGTGGGTTACTTGCCAGTAATGAGCTACTCTTTGTGAGGAATATGAGCATCCTTTTGTTTTTTTATAGGGCTTCTAGAGCCGGTTCTTGATGGGTACTGAGGACAACTGAGCTCCAGGGAAACTGAAAGGGATACAACTGGGTACTCAGAAAGGACTTGCTATAAGCAGTGATATGGGATTTTCCAAGATGATGAAGAAAAGCCAATGCCATAAAAGGAAGGGGGTCCCAGGCACAGTGACAGTGTGGCCAGACCCCCAAAGAAAGAGATATGGTATAGCATAGGACTGTCACCTGTTTACACACACCTAAGAGCTTGTTCTGGACACTGTAAGAAGGACTATGAGAGCACAGGAATATAGAATGAGAGGTGAGATCTACCCAGGATAGACTTGGTTCATGTAGACCAACACCACACTCACATCAAAATGTGGCTGGGTCTTAGATATTCAAATCTGAGATACTAGAATGCATTTTACTCCCCTCTTGTACTTGGCTTTGAACATGGTGCTCACCAGGAAACTGTTTAACTAATTGCAATGACTCACACTTTTGAGGACTTTCAATTTGAAAAAGTACAGGATTGTGTTTTCCTCACATCTTAGAAGGGCAGACAAGTCATACAGTAATCCCACCAAAAAAAGGATGGAAGTCACATAGGTCAAAAATAGCTCATATTGGAGCTTATATTTCTTGTCTGGGTGCCCCTCTCCCCTAATTAACACATAAACAAATAACCATGTTTCTTGGTATCAGAAAAAAAAACCCTTTAGAAACACCAACAGTGACCAGGTTTGGTGATACATGTCTACAATTCCCTGCACTCTTGAGACAGAGGCAGTAGGATCATGAATTGGAGGACATCCCAGATTACATATAGAAAAACCAAAATACCCTATGGAGGAAAGCTCTAGCCAAGGTCATAGCTACACACTACAGACACCATTCCCATGTTATTCAAGTAGTCCAACTGTGCAGACACATGCATGGTGCTGAGGGCTGTGACTTGTGGCTCAGAGAACTAACACCACCACCCACACACACACACACACATACACACAAGCACACATGCACGCGCACACACACTGGAAGGGACACACCCAAAGAAACTAGGATTTAGGCCAACATCAAAATGACTTTGAGCACTGCCTTTCAGAAGGTTTTTACAGAATTGCTAGTTAACTTGTTAAAGTTAACTAAAAAGAGTGAGGTAGGAAACACCTGGGATCTATGTGGACAGAAATAAATATAGCCATTAAATGAGCTGAAAAGCTGACAGATGGAGTGACAAGGCCTCTAAAAATGGATCATTGGTCCACAGCTCCAAAGTAGAAGATTTTTACATCTCCAGAATCAATCGTTTTCCCTCCAGCTCCCTGTGAACACATCTTATTAATTTTTTTCCATGCCCAGGCCAAAACCAAGTCGCTCCAAAGTTTGATTTTCAGTTCTCAGATTGTTGCTGACTTGAATCCTTTGTGACTACTGGACCACCGAGTCCCTCAGTAGTGATAGCTAATGTTTGTTGGTTAACTCATCCAGAGCATCATCCAAAGCATCTGTGTGAGTAGGGGGTTGTCTCTCATTAGCTCCCCAGATGAGAGACAGCAACTTAATCAACTCGTCCAAAGTCAAACAGCTAGGCAACATGAAAGAATAGGTCTGTTGGCTCCTGAGTCTGATATCTTAACTACAATGCTACTCCTGAACTAAAAGCTCTTAGGACCAGATAGGCCCACAGAAAGGACCTGGCTCAACGTCAGCAAGTGGACAAGAAAACAAAGACCAGACCAAAAGAAGATGTCATTGAAGCCATGCACCTACTCTGACACCTCTCTACCTGTTCTTATCCTCTGCTTCAAGATGCTTCTTATATAGTAAGATGATGGAAGGATGCCATCAGGTCAGGTGGGAAGGGCCCAAAGGCCTACCTAGGTGGAGCTTTAGAAAGCCTTCTTTCAGGACCAAAGCTTAAGCAAAAATTGCTATAGGATGATGTTGTATGCAACTCTAGTTTGGGCTCATCCCTGACTATCTCAAAAAACAGCCTCCTGAGCATCCACCTGGCCTTCCTGAGCATGCCTGCTAAGGACTTGTCTACCACATACACAGGATTATTTCTAAGGTCCAGTCTTTTGAGCCTCCTAAATTCTTGAGCTTTTCAAGCAAGAATTCCAACACTAGTGCCCCCTGATCTACAGATCAGAATTCTCCCTGATTTCCACCTTTCATCTTGAGAAGTCATAGAGGCTCTGTCTTTGTCCTTGGCCACACCATCTGTATCAGTTCGAGTCCTGATGGCATCCTTACTGGGAAATGTGAGGGTGCAGAAATGACCTGAATAATAGTACATTGTGAGTCATCATGCCATCACACCGAGCATGCCTTTGGGGACATCCAGCAAAGGTCATGTAAATGAAAATGGAACCTATGACAGAAGGAAATACACCCATACATGGGAAGGACATTGGAGAATTTAGATATAGAAAAACAAAAACGCATAACTCACATGGAGATTTGTAATTCTTTCTTGCCTGAGTTTAAAACTGTTGTGTAAGAACCAGTGCTGACCACACTCAGCATTCCTTAGTTCATCTTGGCATGCTTCACCTGGGTTAACCTAAAGAGACCCTTTTGGCACAATTCAGGGTCCAGATTTGGTAGCATGCTCAAACCATCCATTTTCATCACTAATGCAAAGATTTCATCACTCTTCTTAATTTGTTCAGAGTAAGAGTCTAGAGATACTCTTCTTTCATGGTACATTTAGGAGATATTCCAGGGGAGGGAGATGAAGAATTGACACAGCTCAAAGAAACGTACCAAGAAATATGTCAAGCCTGAAAAGTTTGTCCAATTTGCATCCATCACAGCTGCTAAAGTTGTTCTTTCTTGTTGAAACTTTGCACAGTGTCAGAGGGGAAAAAAGGAAGAGAATGAGGAAAAGGAGAAAGAAAGAAAGAAAGCCTGTGGCACAGAATGCCATTTTCCTAAAAGAACCATTTTAAGATTCACTCTGAATGTAAGGAACTTGAGTTCATTATATTGAGTGAAGCATGTCAGTCTCACAAAGACAAGCATCGCACTTTCTGTCACATACAGAATCCAGGGATGGAAAATGAAAGAAAAGGAGGCAGATATGAGGTATGTGAAAGTGGAAGATGAGATGAAAGAAAGGCAGAGAAACTTATATGATCAAAGTACATTATATGCATGTGTGGAATGTTGTAATGAACCCAATCCTCTGTACAATTAATATGTGAACATTTTAACAAAAAGATTCAAATTCCACCTGCTTTGCTGCCTTAGAGGCACTTTGAAGGATCCATGTGCAGGTGCTGGAGATGCTTCTGGGGAAAGCACCCAGGGCCCCAGTGAACACAGTAGCCAGGGGCTCTTTGTACACCTCTCTTTTGGACACCTCTCTCTTTCTGCCTGCCTTTAGTCTGCCACTCTAGAAAGCCTATTTACAGGCACACGGTCCTCATCTCACAATCAGAACCTCACATCCCACCACCACAGATGAACTTGGAGTCACTATTTCTTTCTCTGAAGACTAAAAATATACTTCTGAATAATGCATGAATGAGAAAGGAAATATAAGACAAGTCAGATGGTATTTTATATGAATTAAAACACAACATAATAGAATCTGTCAGATGCATTGAGGCAGCTCATTGGAGACATTCATCACATTAAATATCTACAAAAGAAAAGAAAAACGTTTCTTATCCTTCAATGGCTTCAGTGCCCACCTTAAGAAACAAAAAAGGCTAGAGAGACAGCTCAGTGGTTAAGAGTACTTGATGTTCTTTCAGAAGTTCAGGTTGGAATCCCAGGACACACATGCTGGCTTACAAGCAGCTGAAACTCCACTTGCAGAGGTTCCAACACCCTTTTCTAGCTTCCGTAGACATTGCACATATGTGGTGTACATACCTACATACAGGCAAATTCACCAATAAAATAAATAAATAAGTCTTCAAATAAAACTTTAAAATCCCAGAATGGTGGTAGCTTAAATCCCATCACTCAAGAAGTAAGTGGGTCTCTGTGGGTTACAGTATAGCCAGGGTTACAGGCACTAATTAGTTCTAAAATAAGCAGAAAACATAAATATTATGAAGATAAGAGCACATAATAATGAGAGATAGTTGAAAAAATAGTAAAGAAAGCCAAAGAAACCAAAAGCAGGCTTTAAAAAGATTCATGATATTTAGCTTATACAGCAAAGAGAAATGACATAGATTCTCAGTACCAGGAGTGAAAGGTAATGTCACTACAGGGTAAACAGATTTCAAGGAGTTATACTGAGACATTATCTCCATGAACTGAGCAACTTAGATGAACCACGTAAATCTCTAGAAGATACACACTGTCAAAGCTCACCTCAGTAAAAGGCTAATGAAGTGAGCAGTTCTCAAGAGATGAAACTCAAATGACCAATAAACATGAAAAAATGTTCAGCCTCACGACCCGTCAAATAAAAGCTGCATGAGTTTCATTTTACCCCAGTCCCTATGAAAACCAGCAACAAATGCTGCTGAAGCCATGCTCAGAAAGGAATTCCTGAACACAAATACTGGGAACATAAACCAGTCCAGCCACTGTGGACCTGGCATGGAGGATTCTAAAAGACCGATAACATTATTAGTTATTATTATATGGCTCAGCTATACCAATCCTGGTTATTTAATCTAAATAAACACCAAATCAGCACATCATAGGTATACATGCTCTGTTCACAACTATTTCTCCAGTTCTCAGCCTTCTTTAGTTGCCTCTACTCTTTTGTCTAGGTTGGGGCCCTGTGAGATTTACCCTTTCTATGTTAACAAATTTATTGGCATTGTCTGTGTTCAGGTCTTCTGTTTAGGCAGCCATATTGAAGAGATATCATGAGTACATAGCTTCCCTGACATTTCTAGGAGAGATGATCTCACAGCAGACTTCCTGTTCCTTTGGCTCTTAAATTTTCCTCATCTTCTTCTGTGATGTGTGATGATTCCTGAGTCTTAGGTGCAGGAGCTATGCTATAGATGTATCAGTTGAGACTGGACTCCACGAATTTGCATTTTGATGAGTTGTGGTTTTTCTGTAATAGGCTCTGTTGCAAATGTAAGGTTTTTTTTTTTTTTTTGGCAAAGACTGAGAACTATACTATCTGTGGATATAAGAATATATATTTAGAATGCAGTTCGGAGTTTGTTAAAGTGATGGCTATAGGTTTTCCTTCAAGATCCAGTTGATATTTATATATTCAATATATATATATATATATATCAACAATTAAAGAAAAAGAAGCCATAAATTTGAGAAAGATCAGGGGGAAGAGATATATGTGAGAGGTTGAAAGATGGAAAGGGAAAGGAACAAATAATATAATTATATTTTCATTTAGAATTATAAATACAAGAATTATTAATAAAATCAGTGATAAAATAATACTATTAACATTAATAACATGTCATTTTGCAGGAAATGCATGCAACTGAAAGTAATCATCTTGAGCAAATCAAGCCAGCCTTAGGCAAATATTGTGTGTTTTCTCTCATTTATGCTTTTTAAATTTTACATAATACAAAAAATTATGCACACAGATATAAAGTAGGAGTGAAGCAGTCTGGAGGAACAAAGAGAACTAAGGGGGAGAGGGTAAAAAGGGAGAAGCAGATCTGTAGACAGCATACATATACTTGCATGAAAATTTTTAAAGTAATAATAAGCTAGATAATAAAAATTTTTCTTTGATTCCTTAAAAAATAATGACTTTGTATCTAAAAATCTTAGCAAAAAGAAAATTCTCAGCTTAGATGATATCACTGTCGAATTCTAGCAAACAGCAATTCTACACAAACTCTTTTGGAAAGCTGAGGAGAATGAAATATTTCCAAACTCATTCCATGAAGGTTCATTGCTCTGATAACAAAACCAGACACTGGAAACAGAAAAACAGACCAGTAGCTTTAATGAGCTTAGATGCAAAAAGAATATCTAAATAAAAATTTAGAAAGCCAAACTCAACAATATAAAAACAGAAGGTATATGATGGCCAAGTAGAATGTGAGGCTGGTTCAAAATTCAAAAATAAACCCTTATAACTTATAAGCCTAACAGACTAAAAATGAAGAGTTATGATCATCTCAAAAGATGTAGAAAAAATATCTACCCAGATCTAAATCCATTTCAATAAAAAAATAGCTCCCAGAAAAATAAGGCATAAAGAAAAATTTCTTGACCTGATTAGAATGTCTTCCAATAGTATGACTAATATCATGTATGTAATGGAGGATCTCTGGGGAAGAAGGCAGTACTACTAATACATGACACACACCAGAGTCTCTGGCACAGCATGCTCAGTACTTATACGCAGCACTGTATGACAGGGAAAAAAGAGAAGGCAAATAGATCAGAAGGAGAAAGAAAATTGTCACCTTTAGTCTCGTGTGACCATTATCTATGTGGAAGGTATATGAGGGCTTACACAAAAGTTACTAAAACATAAGCAAGGTCATAGGATACAAGGACAATAAACAAAATCCATTATTTCTACATAGAATTAAATTTTAGAAATTGAAGAATTTTAAAATAGCTCTTCATAGTGCTATCAAACACATAACCTTTTAAGGATGATTGACAAAAGATATGTAAGGCATTCATACTAACAAATTAAAACAAGACAAAACCTCAGTGCTTAGATACCTAGATTTAAAAAACTTGACTCTTTAAAGAGACATACCATGTCAATGGATTGGAAATCTCCAGGTTATTAAAACATTTTAGTAGAAAAATTATCTGTCTAGTTTCCTTGTTGTCCTAAATATTTAATGGCATCTCAAGTAAAATTATGAGAAGTTTTTTGTTGTAGTAAAAATCAGAAGTAGATTTTTCTATTTCACATGAAAATGCAGAGTCTAAAATGCCCAAAGTAACTTTTGAAAAAATAAAACTGTGAAACTCAAGCTATCTGACTTCAGGACTTATAAAGTTATATAATCAAGACAGTGGCATTAATTTAAAGGCAGACAATCAGGTCATGGAAGAAGCATCATTTATATCACTACATATAAAAAATTAATTCAAATGAATCATAGATATAAAATTTCTATAAGAAAACATAGTAGAGCCAGGTATAGTAGCTCACACTTTTAATTCCAGCACTTGGGAAGCAGACAGGCAGATCTCTGTGAGTTAGAGGCCAGCGTGGTCTACAGAGTGAGTCCTAGGACAATCAGAGCTACATAGTAAAACCCTGTCTCAAAAAATAAACCAAACAAAAGTAGAAAAATCATTGGACTAGGAAAATTTCTTAGATACAGTATGAAAAGTATAATCTATAAACAGAAAATATTGATAAATTGGACTTCTTTAGAAATAAATACCACTTAAAGATAATTTAAAAAAATGAAAGACAAATTTACAGGCTGTGGTGTTATAAAGATTACACATATGTGTACCTTTAAAAGACTTGTATTTGGTATATATAAATAGCCCTGAAAACTCAGGTTTTGGGAGAAATAAGTTCACAAATTTCTACTGTGTCCGTTTTCTGTTGCTGTAACAAATATCCTAACAAGAAAGAAATTGGAGGAGAAAGACATTATTTTAGTTCGTAGTTCCAGGTTACAGCCCATAAGAGCAGGGAAGCCTGAAACAGTTGGTCACGTCCCAGTCAGGAGCAGAGATTAATGGAGGCATACCTGCTTAGTCTTCAGCTCTCATTTCTCCTTCTTCCTTTCTCCCTCTTTCTTTCTCTTTCTGCTTGATTTTTCAGCTATTATAATCATAATCCCTCTGTTAATCATAACCATATTCATCTGACAATAAAGGTCTTTTCTACATAGAAACAGCCCTTAAGAGTCTCCTGCTATGTGCTGCTGCCCTCTGTCACATTCCATCGTTCCTATGTACATCCATAGAGACCTGCTGCCAGATAACCTAGTATATACAAATCATGCCAATATATACACAAAATCCTAACATGGGTAACAGGAGAAGACTCGTGTTATAGAACATATAGAAAATTCTTTTGAATGCAGGCATTTTTTTTTTGAGTAGTCAGCCAAGAGGGATAAAATGTAAATTGAGATATGGCTCAATCTACACAATGTAGATATATTTACTAGTATAATCTAGTTAGAAGATTAGCCTGCTGTGTGGGTCTAAGAGCTTGCTAGTCTGGCTAACACATCCCAGACCTAACTATAGTAAGAAAGAAATGGAACCACCCCTAGATTAAGAGCTACAGGCAGCCAATAGATGCTGAGAGAGGAAAAATCCGTTTCCTCCAGAGATGAGCTTCCTAATAGGTTATCCAATCCCAAGTGATCACCCTTAAACATATGTGTACATAAGCTTATATGAACTTAGTATAGTGTGTGTGTGTGTATGTGTGTAACAATAATAAATTTGTCATAAAATTGAGAGGAGTGGAGGGGGAACACAGGAGACAAAGGGGGTAGGAATGTTTTAAATATAGTATTTATATATGAAATTCTCAAAAATATATAAAAATTTAAATTCAAAAAAGAAAGAAATGGAATTGAAAGATACTAAGAAAAAGAAAAAGACTCAGAGACTTTAGCACTCAGGAAGGAAGGTATGGCTCCCACACCACTTCATACACTTCTTTCAACTTTGATGTGATTGGCAGATATGTGGCATGAGCCACAAGCTCTATTAAATGCATTCATGGTTGTCCTTAAACAGAAACACTATCATAGATGGCTGCTGTTCAAATGAGGACCTGATCCTGGTGGCGACAGGAGAAACACCAAGTGGCCAAGGACTCAACCACCAGAGGCCAGATAACAGACACATAGTCTGTTCTTAAGAGTGGGAGCCACACCCAATGTGGGTTATAGCTGGTGCTCCAGAGATGAAATCAGCAGGTAGCTTCTTTGCTAGGAATGACTTCAAATCCCCAAATATCTCCCAGGATGGAAAAACAGAAACCTAATTGGCATTAAGAAGTCCTAACAATTTCCCTTGACTCCTCTACGGGGCCAGGATGATGCTGAGTGTGGTGGCCCATGCCTATAATCCCAGCACCTGGGAGGTGGAGGCAGAACCAGGTGTTCAATGTTATCTTCAGCTACACAGTGAGTTCTAGGCCAGCCTGGGGTGTATAAGAACACACCTTAAAGCTGGGCCTGGTGGCACTCAGCTTTAATCCCATTGCTTTGCAGGGCAGAGACAGGTGGGTCTCTTTGAGTCTCAGATCAGCCTAGTCAGCAGAGCAAGTTCCAAAATCTATCAGTCAGTCACTACATACATAAGTAAATGACAAGCTGGCTAGGAACTATTGTATTCACCCACATCTCCTGTTTTAACTCTCCCAGTCATTCCCATAAGAAACTGTGGCCTTTTCCCTAGCATGACACGCAAAGGAATTCAGAGCCCTAGGAGGCTTTGTCAGCCAAGTGACCCCAGTGGAAACTAGGTCTCTCCTGGGGATATTTCAACATTCTGAGGGTTTTAGTCTCAGCAAGACGAACACTGACTACCCTTGGCCGAGTGTCAAGTAACCCATATAATTATACTACTAATACCTGAAGTTTGAAATCCCCTTGTTATCTCTACTACGTTGTCTTTTCCAGCTACAACACAGCTTGACTAAAGACAGCGACTTGTACACTTCCTGTCCTATTACATTGTCATAGTCTGAAGCAGTTTCTACTATCTAGTGGAGCCTCAGATGTTTACAGCCAGTTACAGTAAGTTCAGGCCAATATTGTTCAAGTAAGTCTACCAAAGAATCAAAGTGAATCAAAGCAAATTGCACCTCTGGGAAAATCAAAGTTAAGGCCACAGATACAGAAAATAACCTGCCATGTGTCCTGATTCCTGTCATGTCTACACTAAGTTCCCCAATTTGGTGCAAAAATGGAATTTAGAGAGTTTATCAAGGATTTAATCAGGTAGCAAGCCCAGTGACAAGTTTTTTGGATGAAGTCTTCTTGCAGGAATGAAGACACAGAGCTCCTGCTCCTGGGGTAGGCTCTTGAGTCTAACAAGCGAATTATTCTTCATTGTGCTGAACAAGAAAGGGCAGAAGCAAATGTTACCCGTGACTGGGGTCCGGGCTGGATGTTTCCATGTTCTTGGCTTCTTCTTCAAGGGATTGAAATAAAGGTTTACATATATTTGTAAAAACAGCAAGCAACTTAATTCAAAGGGAAGCTATAGCACAGAGTAGGCAGGGGTACACTACCAAGATTGACAGTGGGTCACAGAATACCCAGGGGACCTCATGATTGTTTGAGGCTTCCTTTTATGGAGCTCAAGAGAAGGAGTTTGGTTGCTAAGAGGACCAATGAATGTGGTTCTCCGTTTTGATTGGTAGAATATGTCATGTTGTCATTTTTCCACTGTGCATGGCCCTTCCCATAATGCACCTGACTTTAATCATATGCATGCTTCAGAAGGCACAGACATAAGGTGGGGGGGATTCTCTCTAAGTTTACTTGAGGACAGTTTTGCCTTGGTTCACATGTTCCCGAGACCAGTTCAGACTGGATCAGCCTTTCCATTCTTTCCTGATACATTGGGAATAGATCTGAACAGAAACTAAGTTTGATTGTTGTTAGAATGGGAGAAACTTGTCCCAGTGTGCAGAGATGGTTATACATGTAGCTCAATTAAGTGGGTATCTAAGGTTGCCAGGTACATTGCTCAGGAGTCTATGTGCAGGTAAAGGAGCTAGGCTACTCATTGACTCTCCAAGTGTGTGTGTGTGTGTGTGTGTGTGTGTGTGTGTGTGTGTGTGTGTGTACGTGTACATGGTTCAAACCAGAGTCCCAGATTATTAAATTATCCCCTACACTTGCTTACCTTAATTGGGTTTGAACTGGCAGGATTCATTTAGTGAGGGTGGTGTTATTATTTATAATGATTCAGAGAGAGAACCTCAGAGCTAGGATTACCTGAGATCAAATCTGGTTTTGGTCACACACTAGCTGTGTGACCTTAGGAGAAGTAAACTCTCTGTGCCCCAGTATCTCATGTGTAAGGCAGAGCTAAAAGTGCCTGCCTGAAAGGATTATGAAGGTCATCAGGTTGGCTCAGTGGGTGAAGGACCTTACCACCACCAAGGCCTGATGATCTGGGTTCAGTCCCTGGGACCCACACGATGAAAGAAAACAACTGACAAAAGCCGTCTCCTAACCTCCACATGTGTTCTCTTGCACAAAGGTGCCATTGTGTACACACACACACACACACACACACACACACACACACACACACACAATGTAATAGAATTTTTCTTAAAAAGATTAGGAGCTAAACAGGTTAAAATGATAAAGTGCTTAAGAAATGCCTTGCTTAAATTCTGACCTGTCATCCTGCAGGAAAGTGAACATCTCTTGGGGGAACTTGACTAACTCACCATCCCTCAGACATGGTTCTGGCTCAGTACAGGTGACATCCTCTGAGGAGATGTAGCCAGTACACCAGTGTATGGTCCCCAGAAATGTCACTATAAAACTCTCACTATGTTCTCCACTGGGCTTCCTAACCTTCTCCTCTGACCATCAGGACCTTTGTTTCTGGCACTGTCTATTTGACCTCCCAGTTCAAGACCTAAGCCCCTCCCTCCTCTAATAGACTAGTAGAGAAAAAATGAGAAAAGGTTTATCAGGCAGTGGTGGCGTACACCTTTAATCCCAACACTTGGGAGGCAGAGGCAGGCAGATCTCCGAGTTCAAGGCCAGCCTGATCTACAATGTGAGTTCCAGGACAGCTAGGACTACACAGAGAAACTCTGCCTGAGGGGAAGGCTTAAAACCTCAGGTCATTTTAAGAATGAGGCTATCAGCATCAGTCTAGTGACTCTCCTTCAGACAGCAGGCTAGATCCAGGCAGACTATCAGGGTTTCCATGGGAAGAAAAGGCCTCTGCAAATGGAGCTAGTGTGGCTAGACTGCCTGGCCCAAGAGTTTCCAGCCTCTCTCTGACCCTGGTTTACAAATTCCCATGGGAGGGAGAGTCATGACTGGAAGAAAGATGTTGGGGTGGTCAGTCCTGCTGCCTCCTTCAGTGAAGACTGATGCCTACAGCCCCAAGTCAGAAGCACAGCCGTGGTGGTTTGAATGAGAACGTTCCCAAAGGCTCATATATTTGAATGCTGGGTTCCAGTTGGTGGAACTGTTTGGGAAGGATTAGGAGGTGTGACCCAGGCAGGACAGTCTCTGTCTCTGTCTCTGTCTCTTTATCTCCATTCCTCCCTCCCTCCCTGGTCTTCTATTTGTGGATCATGTGTGAACTCTTAGCTACTGCTCCTGCACCATGCCTGCCAGCCACACCATGTTCCCTCCATGATGGCCATGGACTCATCTTCTGATACTGTAAACAAACTCCTAATTAAGTGCTTTCTTTCATAAGTTGCCTAGGTTCTGGTGTTTCTTTATAAAAAATAAACAACAGCCAAGGTTGTAACATGGTTCCACTGCTCTAATCTGGATAGAAATTAAAATTAACCATTCCCTATACTTCATTCTTACAAACTTTCCTACTAGCTCAGTCTAGCAGCCCCAGGAAAGGGATTAGAGAAGGACTTTAGTTTTATTAAAAGATACTTCCCAGGGTCCAAGCTTCACTGCCTCTTCCTAAGCCATGAAGTTACCTATGAGTCTAGAGTAGACACCCCAATGTGTGATGAACATTGCTAACACCTGGGACCCTCTCCCAATCCCAGGGTCTGGATCATTAGAGAGCCAGATGCAGAGATGCAATGCTATTTTAAAGAAAGCTGGGTGTAGAAATCAGTTGTTTGAGGACCAACAGAGGAGCGGAAACAAGGCAGAGTAGGAAAACTCCTAAACTCCTATCACCTTGAGTAAATGACCAGCCATAGCCACACTGCTACACATGGCAATTTAAGACCTCAAGAAACAGCGCCAGCTGCTGTTACAATGTAAACACACGAGCCTGCTAGGGAACTTGTAGCCCTCAGAGGTCAGGTGGCTACGTCTTCCAGAGTTTTGATTATGTTAGTTCTGTCTGACAACTGATGCTTTGATGAAAAGGCAAATTGTCTTTCTCACTGGGGAATAGAAGGGAGCCCATTCTTTCTGATGAAAAAACAAAGCTGCAAAGACATGAAACAACCCACAATGTAGTCTGGGGGAGACTGCATTCCTGTGGCCAGAAGTTGTGAAGAAATATCCCATGAGAATAAAAGCACCTCCAGAGAATGGTTACCTGAGAAGCCACCAAGATGCTGCTGTTGGCCCTAGGCCTGGGTTTAGGCTTCTCAGTATCTTTGTAGGAAACTGTAGGATATTGCTAGAGCAGATCCAGAAGCACAGGCAAACGCACAAAACATATGGGAGCACAGGGTTTGCTGGGCAGCCTCAGACTCACGGATGCTGAGGAGTCTGAGCCCTTTAGAGAGGCAAAGAAGCCAGAGACTGCTCCTGCAGAAACAGCACGTAAAAGCTTAGAAGGCCGAGGCAGGAGGATTGCCAAGAGTACAAGATCAGTATGGGCTAGTGAGTGAGACTATTTCAAAAATACATACAAATTTAAAATATTTTTAAATGAAGAAAAGGAAGGATGGAGACACAAAATTTTAAGAGCTTTTTTTTTTATTTCAGAAAGAACACAGGCAATCACTTTCTGCTAGATAGCAACAAGCTGTGACTATAACAGGAATGAAGTGAGTTACTTCTCAAACGTCAGTCATTCAGGCAGCCGTTTACAGGCTTCAGGCACAATTTTATAAAAATTGTGCAGAGATCTCATACTTACTTTTTTTTTTAAAAAAAAAAAACTTCTTTTATTCTGGTATCAAAATAGTTATTTTTTTAAAATTCCTTGAAAAGCTGTAATACAATTATCTTGCCATATATTAAATACTCTCCTAAAATATCAATTATTTCTCTCCCATCTCTCATAGGATCTTACCTTACCTCCACTGCCACTCTTTTTATTTCTTATTCTTTTCATCTCTTGGCATCTTTGACACTTATCCAAGATAAGTATGAAAAGGAAAAGATTTTCCTTACAAACTCTTTATTTTAAAAAAATAAAAGTAAAGGCAAGACGAGGAAAAAAATGATGGGAAGAGAAGGCTGGAGCAGGTAGTGGGACATGTCAGTTAGGAGCAAGCAAGGTGGTGAGGGATGATACCACAGAGTCTTTTTAGCAGAGCTACACAAGCCCTGGACTTAATATAGCAAATGCCAAATACCAATTAGCCTTGTAGTGGTAATTTGGGCTCAGCAGCACCGCCTAGTGGTCAGGCTGTATCAAAACCCAACCGTTTGACACTGGGTTATTGGGACATGAGAGGCTTGAAGTCCAGTTAAACAGACCAAACTTTTTTTTTCTTTTAGTGATCACAAATCAACTGGATTCTAGAAAATCCATTCTGGACACAGGCTTCCTATAGATTCTAAGGGCACAGCCCAGGAATGCCAGCTTCCCACAGTACTGAAATGTTCCATCAGAAGCTGGACTCAGGTAAGGATTTCTTTCGACCCAAGGAAAGAGTGTGGTACTTCACCCTTTGTAGGGTGCCATAAGAATTCTGTTCCCCAGGAATGGTCCTTTGTGAGGTGCCTGCTGTACTGGCTCTAGGGGGCCTGCTGGCTTTGCGAGGGAGATGAAGAGAGCTGGGAGCAGATCGGATATCCCTCTCTGTGTGGTTGCCCAGGCCCCTGGCTGGACTCTCTTGAATCCTGAGGGCAGGGAATGAGCCTCGAGCCCGCTCATTCATGGCAGGGCTCAGCCTGTCACTCACCAGGGAAACTGGGGGTGCTGCTGGGGAGCTCTCAGCCCTGACAGCCCTCTTGTGTTCTTTCTTCCAAAACACAGACTTCAGAAAAGTGAACGTCCCCTGTCCCCTGTCTTTGTCAGGGGCCCTTTCCTCCACAGCATTCCTAGCCTTCATCTTGGGTAAGGTACCTGGACCATTATCCTTGAAGTTTCGAAGCATCCCAGTGGAGGGGGAAGGTGGGCTACTCTGGCTTCCCACCTGACCACTTCCCTTCCAGGTGGCCATCTTCTGGCCCTCAGGGCGGGCTGGTTTTTCATCCCCTACTGAGGGCATCACAGTCAAGGGCAAGTCAAACTTTTTGGGGAGCTTGATATCCTGACTTGCGTTTCCTGTTCGCGTCCTGGCTGTGTTCAGACTGTCATCTAAGGATCCCAGGGCTGGATGGTGGTTGAGGTGGGAGGAGGAAAGAGGCACTCTGGTGATTCCTTGACTGACGGTTGGACCACCGTCTTCACTTTTAGCAGAAAAGGTGCCATCTGATCTTGGAGACTCTGATTTCTCATCCCCACCAGCAGCACGAGTCAACAGGGGTACGATAGACTGGCTAGTGGACCTGGGTCTTCGTCTGGACTCGAGGTATTCCACCAACTCAACCGATGCCCCAGGTCGTTTCTCCCTGTGGCCAAAGGACCATCTCAGGGGCATGGTCTTGAAGGGCCCATGCCTGGATCGGGAAGCAGGAGGTGCCTTCATACTGATACTTCTGCCGCCAACACCCCGAACCAAAGGCCTTGACTCAAGCCCTCCTGAAAGAGACACGAAGACCATGAACACTTAATTGGAGTATGTGCAGTGCCAGCCATCAAGCAATGGTGTGTCAAATGCTCGGCTGAGCACAGTGACTACAGCATGAGCCAGACACACAGAGGCCCTGCACTCAAGACCACCAATGGTTTCATTCACTGATCCACAGAATCCATGTATACATTTAAAAACACAGGAAAAGCCAAGGCAAAGAAGGTACAGCCTTCCTTGATATCCACAGAGAATTGCTGCCAGGATCCCAGCAGATAGAAAAACCTGTAGATGTATAAACACCTTCTACAAAACAGCAGAGTGTTTGTACATAAGCCACACATATCCTTCCATAGACTAAATCTTCTTTAGATTATTTGTGACACAGACACAAAGCATTTGTAATCACAAGAGAAAATATTTGGACATGTTTAGTATAGACACCCCCAACTCCCCAGCAGCTAGCAATCCTATATGTTGAGGGCTATGCCCGTGTGCCCTATAGTCAGACTGGAGGGGTTCACACAAGTCAGCTGCCCTGAGACCTAACATCATTATCATCCATCTTTAACTGTCTATGGACAGAATGCTTATCAAATGTCTTTCAAATTGAGTCAAAATTAAGTGCTTGTGCTTTAAAATGCAAGAATGTCACATGTAGTGAGACATTTCTCTCCCACCCACCCCCAGTTCCTAAATACCCAGAAGCCACTTCTCAAATAATTGACTCAGAGGCTTAATATTATTTATAAATGAATGGCCAGTAGCTCAAGCTTATTACTAGCTAGCTCTTATGCTTAAATTAACCCATAATTTTTATCTATGCTTAGCCACGTGGCTTGGTATCTTCTCTCAGTTCAACATTCTCTTCTTCCTTCCTTAGTGTCTGGCCAGTGACTGTGTCTCTCCCTTTCCTCTTCCCAGAATTCTCCTAGTCTGGTCACCCCACTTCTACTTCCTGCCTGGCTACTGGCCAATCAGCATTCTATTAAACTAATATGAGTAACAAATATTTACAGTATACAAGAGCACTGTCCCACAGCATTCACATGTCCTACACTGGACCCAAAAGAAAACAAAGTAACTATAGGATTCATTTTATCAGAACTGTGTTTCATGTCTTCCTGTATTTTGTAATTATCTGGAAATAGCTGGGAAAGTGCTTTTGGTATACAGTCTTATGTAAGAAGTTTAGCTTGGAAGGCAGAGGCAGGCAGATCTCTGTGACCAGCCTGGTCAAGTTCCAGGACAGCCAGGACTGTTACACAGGAAATCTCTGTCTCAAAAAAATGAAAATGAAGGAGGAGGAGGAGGAGAAGAAGAAAAAGAAGAAGAAGAAGTGATGGTGGTAGAAGAAGTGTAAAAACTAACAAGGCACATGATCCAATTTTCAAAGGTGCTCGAGGGGACACACACATACACATATACACATACACACATACATACACATACACGCATACATACACACATACACACACATACATACATACACATACACACATACATACACACACATTCACACACATATACACACACATACACATACACACACATACATACACATACACACATACACACATACATACATACATACACACACATACACACACACATACATACACATACACACACAATTTCTATAGCTCAATCCTTCTAAAGGGAACATGTATGATGGACACTTCATGCTTTTCCTAAAAAGTATCACTATCACATTGCCAGGCAGTGGTGGCCTTGACAGGAGGACCTTTGTGAATTTGAGGCCAGCCTGGTTTACAGAGCTAGTTCCAGGACAAACAGAGCTACACAGAGAAACCTTGTTACAAAAACTTAAAAGAGAAGTGTCAGCATCACTATGCTATGTCACCATCACTGTCCTGCCAGAACTGCTTGATGCCTGATTTGTACAGTCTACATGTACAGCCCCTATTCCATGTGGGCTGTGTGCTTGGCAGTCGATTACAGAAGCATGGCTCTGGTACCCACAACTGTCTGCTGATGATATGCTGCTACTCATGGACTGTGAGTGTTATGGGCTGAAGACTTATATCACTTGTAGTTCATGTGGGAACTTTAACCTCCAAGGTCATGGCACAAGAATTAAGGCGTTAGAACAATGTCCTTATCAGAGGAGGTTAGGAAGACCAGAGCTCTTTCTGACTGTACATCACAGAAGAGCACTCCCATAACCCAATATCACTGGCCCCTGATCCCACCCTGCAGAGTCACAAGGAGCAAATTTCAATCACTGATAAGGTCCCAGCCTATTTCTAGTACAGCAGTCCCAAAGAGCTATGATAGAGATCAACTCTAAAGATAATCAAGGACTTTTGCCACGGAACACCCTCTAGTAGGGAGGTCGCTAGAGTCTCGAGCACACAGGTGTGAGGTCAGGGAGAGCAAAGGTCACAGGGAATGCTGGGATAAGAATCTAAGTACTTAAGTACACATCTGCCCAGCAGCTGAGAAAGCAGATCAACGGGAAGAGAGAGAAAAAATGCTGGACCAGCCACACACAGATATCAGAGGTTCCATGGGGATCTCAGCTGCTGGGGTTTTCACATGTCATTTTCAATATCTTTTTCTTTAGAGAATTTCTTTAGATTGGACAGGAATAGACCCAAATCCACCCAAAATACTCTGTCATTTTGATTTGCATTGACCTTGTGGCTCCACCATTCAATTCCCCACACCTGGGGAAAGATGAAACACTGTTGTGGAGGTGAAGGTGTGTGGGAAGCTCTCTTGTTCCTCATCCACAGCCCTGAGAAGGGCAGAGAGGGAAGTTTTGCATGAGGAGGACAAAGGCTTTCCAACCTTCACCAGGTAGAGTGGCCTAGAGCCCTGGCAGGTGGTGAAAAGACCTGGTTACGGCTGTAAATAACCACTTTTCTCTTCTTCCTGGTGTGAAAGGGCCCTGGGCCAGGGCTGAGAGCAATCCACACTACATACATCCAAAAGACCCCTCCAGTTCACCTTTTTTTTTTTGGAGAAACAGCACCCCTTATGTCCTTTTATCTATTTATTGCCTCCTAACAGGATAGGGGATAAAGAGCCTTAGATAAACTCAGAGATAAATGGCATAAGCAAAGAAAGAGCAGCAAGCATCCACAGGGGCACTCGATCACTAGCCAAGCATCCCACCTCTTACCCAGCATTCAAGCACTTCCTCTGGGAATGCCTCTTCTGGAAAACAGACAGCTAGGAAAAAGGGTGGGAGCCAGGGATTCTAAGAACTACTAAGAACCTATAATCATTTTTTTAAAGATTTATTCATTTAGTATGTATACAGTATACAGAAGAGGGCACCAGATGTCATTATAGATGGTTGTGAGCCACCATGTGGTTGCTGGGAATTGAACTCAGGACCTCTGGAAGAACAGTCAGTGCTCTTAACCTTTGAGCCATCTCTCCAGCCCAGAACCTATAATCATTTAAAAATATTTATTTTAATTGTATGTGTGTTTGTCACCACATACATGTATGCCTGTGTGTGCCTGCTGCTGTGGAGGTCAGGAAAAGGAGTGAGACTCCTGGAACTGGAGTTACAGATAGACATGGGTGGCCCTGTGGGTGCTGGGAACTGAATCCAGGTTCTCTGCAAGAAGAGCAAATGCTTTTAATCACGGAGTTGCTGCTTCAGCCCATGGGGCCACGCCTCCAGCCTAAGGCCTACCATCTTAAACTGTATCTTTCAGGAGGTTGCACACCCCCTGAAGTAGACACAATGATTTCAGACCTACAGGAAGCCTCTGTGGTAAGGGTGTCATCTGTTCTGCTGATGAATGCAGCCCCCAAGCTCAGGGCAGCTGCTCCAAGGGAGAGCAACCTAGAATAAACCTAATTCCAACTTCCCTGGGTCCCTAGAGGCTCAGGTAAACAGACAAATCAGGCTACTGATCTTCCTCTGAGACTGAGCCAGGTGGACAAAGCTGGACAAGAGAAGAGCTGGATGCCACACCATCAGCCCTGAGGAGCCAAAGTCACCATCTTTTGCTCACCCCAGGAATCACTCTGCTCTACAGGGCCTTGTGGGTAGAAACAGAAAAAGTAACAACAGTAGTGTGGTGACTCAGACCTATAGTCCCATCACTCAGGAAGCTGAGAGATTATAAATTCCTGGCCAACCTGGGCTCCATAGTGAAAGCCTGCAAATTACAACAAACAGAGCCCTGCAATAAACAACAGAGCAAAACCAGACTCAGGAGAGCCGTTCCTAATGAAACACAGCAGAGCTACCAATGACCGTGAGAGAGGGCAAATGGCCTAAGAAGCTGAAAAATGCGACCCACAGAAATAAAAATCCAAAGGATAAACTAAAGGCTTGTAGGGTCACTTGAGACTCACACAGGTGAGTAAAAAGAAAACAGGAAAGAATTACCTCACATCCCAGCAGGTGTGTCTAACCTGCAGCCTCCACTGTCCCAGGATAGATATGAAGATGAGCCAGCACATTTGTAGGTGAAAATGTCACAAACTTTAAAGATTGAACATTTCTGTACAAAACAGCAGAGACACAAATCACAAGGGAAAAGGAAGGAGAGTGAGAGACGGAGCCAAGAGACACAACCAGAGAAAAGGCAAGAGACACAAGAAATCAGAGGAAACACAAGACAACGTCCCAAAGAAAGGCTTGAGTGTGTAGAAGGAAAGACACCCGGCTGGGGCTGAACACCAAGGTCAGGCATGTGCTGGAATTTCTGAACTCCAAGGTCAAAGAAGAGAATCTTCAAAACTTGCAGCCAGAAAAATCAAGAGACACTCACGTGAAAAAGAACAATCTGGTTTCTCACCTGCCGCCCAGGGCTAGAAGAGCGTGGGAAATCAGTCACAGAAGCTGAAAGCAAAGGACTCCAACAGCAGAGCCCCAGGCTGCCCAGGCTGCCACCCACCGGGCAAGAGGAAATATTTCTGGCTGAGCAAGGATTTAGAGCTGGCATGCCTGAGGGGCTCTGACAAACACTGACAGAGCAGCATCTCAGGGCAAAGAAGACAAACACAAAACCACAGCTCATCTCAGCTCCTGCATTCCTCCACGGGGACGGTCAGACACTCTCAGAAGGTCATCTCAAGTCTGAGTGCATGAGACAGAAATTCTAACAGTATTCTAAGGCTATCAATCTGAAGTCAGAACACTACCCTAACAGAGCAGAGGCATCTGGAAAAAGGGTCTCAAAGTTCTTACTGGGGGGAGAATGTTGTGTGGAGGGGGTTGTTGGGGGGGTGCATGTGAAGTACAACTTTGGCTATTGGAGTAAAGGGAGAAGTCAGTGATGAAACAGAATGCCTGGCAGCCAACAGCTGGTTTCTTATAGCCGGATAATAGCAGGGAAATGTGACTGATTGCGAACAGTGAGAAAGTAGATGGTAACAAGGTAGGAGGAAAAAGCAGAATTTGCAAATTAATTAGGGGGGGAAAAAAAAAAACAGCAACCAAGTCAATCAAGATGAGGGAACAGGAAAGGAAGAAAACCAGTAAGAAACAAGTATCCCATGCACTTGGCTCCCTCCCTCCCAGGGGACTGCATTCTCCTAAAAAAAACAGGAGCAGGGCCATGGATGGGGCTCAGTAGCATAGCATGTCCTAGTATGCACAAGGTCCTGGATTTTACCTCCAGGCACAGCAGTGAAAACCACAACAACAGAGTGGCTTTTTATTTTTTGCTTTAAAGAGAGTCTGGAGCCAAAAGCTTGGTAATTAAGCCTGCTCTTACAGAGGACCAGGGTTTGATCCCCAGCAGCCACATGGCTGCTAACCCTCATCCAGTCCCAGGGGATGTAGTGCCCTCTTCTGACACCTATGGGTAATGCATGCAAGTGGTACAGACACACACACACACACACACACACACACACACACACACACACACACACACGCAAACACTAATGGACATAATTAAAATAAATAAATATTTTTAAAACAGCAATCTGTTTACCAGAAGCCACCTAAAATTAACTTAAAAAAAATAGAGCAAAAGAAGAAGCAGAAGCAATTACTAGGCAAGTGTGGACAAAAAGAAAAGACAAAACTACCAATGTGGAGTCTAAGGTTAAAATCAGAGAGCAATAAAGAACAATTACAATGATAAAAGCATGATTTATAAAGGATTTCCTTCCCTGTCAGAGGCAAGTTTAAAGCTAGGCTCAGTGGCTGACACTAGTAAACCTAGCACTTGGGAGATGGTGGCAGAAGAATCAGAAATTCAGGATTATCCTTGGCTGAGTAGTGAGTTCAAGACCAGCCTGGGCTATAATACTTTCAAAAAAGAATAACAAAAAGAGATGCATTTAAAGAAGGAGATGCATATTAAAAGAACCCAATTAAGCAGTTCATCTCCCAATACATGATACAAAGCTCTCAAGCCCTCAGAAAGATTACATCTAACTTATATGCACATAGAACATTTATAAAATAACAAAATAGTCTGCACCACAAAAAAAAAGATAACTTTTGAGAAGCTCATTCTTGGACTGTAATTCATCAAATTAGAAACAAAGAATAAAAAGGTGACCACATGGTCCTGTATACTTGAAACTCCTAGATACCATCAAAAAGGGAATGTAAGCTGAAATAAAATACTGTCTGGAAAGATCTGGAAAGGAAGAAGATATACTAAAACCTCTGACACCCAACAAAAAGCCACAGAGGATATTTATCAGCAGGAGCTGTCCTAACAGCTGGGGACACCTAAGCCCCAGGGCCCTTTATTCACACAGTCTCTGGGAAGAACTTTTTGGTTTTTTTCCCATGGACGCATCTTCCAATAATTGTCAAATTAAGGTGTTTTATACTCCTTCAGCTGAACAGCACCTCCCTCTCATATCTGTCCCCATTCCACTAGTTATAAATCCCATAAAACTCTTGTTTTAGTCACTTCTATGATAAAACACCTTGACTAAAAGCAAGTTGTGGAGGAAAGGCTTATTTACCTTACACTCACATTCATAGGTCATCACTAGAGGAAGTCAGGGCAGGAATCTGGAGGCAGGAGCTGATGCAGAGAGGCCATGGAGGGGTGCTGCTTACCGGCTTACTCCTCATGGCTTGCTCAGCCTGCTTTCTTATAGAACCCAGGACCACCAGCCCAGTGATGGCCCCACCTACCATGGACTGGGACTCTCCCATCCATCACTAATTAGAAAAATGTCCTACAGGCTTTTCTGCTTACAGCCTGGTCTTCTGGAGTCATTTTCTAAATTGAGGTTTTCTAATAACTCTAGCTTGTGTCAAGCTGACATAAAACTAGCCATCGCACTGACACACTCCTTCCCGTGGAAAGTATCATCCCAATATCCTACAGCAGGGGCGCCTAGAAGGATGGCATTCCTGGGCAATCTGTGTTTCTCTTCAGAGAACTGCTGATGTAAGCTCTGTGGGAGCAGAGAAGGATGTACAGTTGTTCCTCTGAGCCACAGGGTGTCGGCTCTTGCAGATGCTCAACTCCCTGGATGCTCAAATCTCTTATAGACATGTAGTATTTGTACGTAACTGACACACACCCTGCTTTGTGTTTTATACTCCTGCACATTCCGTGAGCATTGAAGGGCACTTGGCATCCTTGCCCCCAATTCAGACTCACTCATCCCTATTAATTTTGAAAGATCAAAATGTCTCTCTTGTATATGAGAGAGGGCTAAATCCCTTGTGGAGACCTCTCTGCTAGATTTTGCTCCTGTTCAGATTTGTGGATAAGACTAGATTTCACAACCATCTCAGAGCTTCTAGAACAGGTTCAAAACTCCATTTCTACTTTATCCTAACTATGAGAGGAAAGGCTCCCTTCGGAAGCAAGGCTCGTCCGACATTCAAGCAGAAGAAATCTGAATGTGAAGTTCTTGGCAGCCGAGTGCCTCAGAGGACAGTTGGAGGAGCCTGAAGACAGCTGTCACTCCTGCTGGTACTGTCCGTCTCTGCAGAATTTCCAGGGCTGCGCCCGACACTTCTCTGAAAGGCTGGGTCATTCTTTGGAGCTGCCTCCTTGTGGAACGGTGTCTAAAACATTACCCCTTGGGAGAAAGAAAGCCCATGGTGTCATGCCTTTCGTCAGAGCTGGGATAAAACAATGACTTATCCCAGGCAGCACTGACAGAATGAGCAGGCTAGAAGAGCCTCTCCCATATAGGCATTCTCTCAGATGTGCAGCTAGCACAATGTAGAAGAAAAAGAAATATCTACCTAGCGAAAGCAAGACAGAATCCACTGCATTCAATTCAATCTCATGGGAATGGACCTAAGGACAGTTCATGATACACATGCACACTCCTGCAGCTTTCTCACAGTAGCATGGGTAGGTAACCCCTATCCAGAGTAGTTGGGACCAAAAGTGTAGAAGGTTTCAAATCACTTCAGATGCTGGAATAGGTAGAATGATGTGGTTTGAATAGGTAGAACGATGTGGTTTCCTGGAGATAGGACCCATGTGAAAACACAAAACTCTTTTTATGTATCATGTATACCCTATGCACAAAAGTAAAGGTGATTTTATGTAATCTTCCTAATAATTTGTGCACAAGACAAAATTTTATGGTGTAAAATTTTCTATTGGTGATAGCATCATATTGGTAAAAAATTTTATATTTTGAAGCATTTGGGATTTCCAGATTAAGCAGGTTCAACAGATAGCATTGATAATAACTCCAAACTGGAGACAACACCTAAATCTAGCTACACTACGATAAAACGGGACCTATTCTTACAATGTGGGAAATGCCGGGGAGGAGGATGGTACCATCTGCCATGGAACAGACGCCATCCAGACATAACCCATCCTGTGGGCTCCACAGAGAAACTGCATGGATTTACAAAGCATCCGCCAGTATCACAGGAATTTAAAGTCTGTAGTGATTCAAGACAGTTCTTTGACAAGCAGGCCAGATTTCTCTGGGGTTGACTTCTGTACCAGACACTACAGCATCATTCACTCCACAGTGAATGTGTAGAAGGCAGGAATGGATCCCTCTACCTCATCCTGCATACTCTTTCCTAATCCCAGTCTTTCTTGTCATCTCTTTCTCTCACATACACAAACTAACTTCTGTTCAGAAAACTCTGAATCTCTGAGTTGATTTTATCTACAAGTGAAAAAAAACAAAAAACAGCCCCCTGCTATGTATACCAGATGTGCTTCACAAGAACCAGAGTAAACACAATAAGCCAAATAAAAAGCCTGAATGCCATATGGTTTCACAGGTAAAATTTGTCTTTGTAAACATGTATTTTTAAATATAAACCAGACTGCCAACAGCCCTGTTCCAAACTCTCCAATAGCTACTCACTGTGCCTGGAATAAAGGCCAACAGGTGTGTCACGGTTGGCTCCTGTTCACCTTTCACTTAGCATAGTAAACTAACCTGGCAGGGATCCCGTGAGAGAGGGAAGAAGTGAGTGAGACAGGTATGAGGAAGTAGGATTCCAGAACCAGCCAGCCTACTCCAACCTTTCTAGCTACCTGTCTTCTTCCTGGGTGTGTGGGATTAAACCCAGGGTCCTGTGCATGGTGGGCAAGTGCTCTGCCACTGAGCCACACCTCCAACACAAAACTATTTCTTAATCTAGCACATGAATATGTTCACTTTATGATAATTCATCAGATGTACACTTGTGATTAGTGTACATATCTATTAGCAGAACATTAGTACAGTAAAAAAAAATCTGTTTTGTATAATATGTACTTATAATGTATATGCTTACATATGATAAAGTATATCTACATTTTGATGCCAAAATTACAAATGTTAGCTTAATGTTTCAATATCTGTGGTATTTGTGTTTATAAAACATTTCAATTAAGATTTTATATTAGAAACTTAAAAAAATGAAATTCCATTTATTTATTTATTTTGAGACATGGTTTCTCTATGTAGCGCTGGGTGTCCTGAAACTCACTATGTAGACCAGGTTAGCCTGTCTCCCAAGTGCTGGGATTAGAGGTGTGAGCCTCCACACCCAACTGAATATTTAAATATTTGACCACTTTTCTTCGCTGAAGGAGACACACCTACACACACACACACACACATACACATACACACCTACAGAGATACACGAACACCTCCGCACTGAGTTCTTGTTTTAGAATTTGTTTCTTATAACCATCCCCTGTTTTCTTGCAGTTTCTCTGTTAGAGAGGTCCCCTGAATGTGAGCATGCACTGTTAGCTCTCTTTCAGCAAAGGAAAACAGAAACTGCCCTGAGCCGAACTTCTTATACAATTCCTGGCCTCTCACCACACTACAGGATGACTTGAGCACAGGCCATCACTTCCTGTACCTCAGCCGGGCTTCCGTTTCCTCCCACCCACAGCAGAGGCCGCTGGGGACTCTCTGGTGGCCTTCAGCCTCCCTTTGCTTCTGAAGGATGCTTTCCAGCACCTGACCCTTGCCTGCCTGGCTTGTTCCCACTGGCCTTGGCTGCTCTTTTCCAGTTCTCTCTCCACCTTCACATTATAACTCTACACATTATAGCTGCCAGACATGGTCCTCAGTCTCCACTCTTTCCAGTCTTCATACTCTCCATGGACAGCACAGCCAGCCTGTGATCTTCACTTCTGTCTGTGTGCAGGGGGCTCTCCAGGCTCCGTCTCTAGACCCTGAACTTCTCATGTTGCCTCGAAGGAGACCCAAAACAACCTGCCCTAAATTATGTGACTCTTTTCAGAATGGCCCCTGCTCCTACCCAAAGCTTTCCCATCCTACAAACTGTACAACAGCCCCCCTTGTTAGTTACTCCTTAAATAAAGGTCAAGGCATCTGGAACCATTTTTCTTCTTTCATATATATGCTATACCCAACACCAGCAAATTCTGTTCGTTTCACAATCTGATTGTCATGTCCTCAGCACATCTGTCCTGAGTATAGACAGTCTCCTCTTGGGCCTACCAGCTGACACACATGCCCACGCCTAAGGATGGATTGACTTTAAATATAAACCAGGTGCTGGAGAGTTGCTCTTCTAGAGGATATAGGTGGTACCTCCCTGGGTGACTCACAAATGTTTTTAACTTTAGTCCCAGGGCATCTGACACCCTCTTCTAGTCTGAGGGCACTGCACACATGTGATGCACACACAAACACACAGGTGAAACACTCATTCACATAAAATAAAAAAGGTTATAAACATTTAACATGTAAATCATATTGATTACTACCCTACTCCACAATCTCCCTCCCTGTCCACAGCACTTGAGATAAAATCCAAATAGCATATATAAGCTGTCCCATCCACTTCCCATCACCCCTCCTCACTCACTGTGCTCTGAGGCTGTGTCTTCTTCTGCCCCTCTACCGTGTCTTGCTCATCTTTTGTAGCACCTGTGATGAACATATTCCCAGCCTTCTGCACAGCATGAGTCCTCTGGCCCTGCTCAGGTCCTAACTCGACGTCACTTCCCCTGCTGTCCCATACAGGACTCTCTGTACCTCCCTCCCTCCCGGTCTCTGCTATCTCTGTCCCTCACATTTTACCTCTGCCTCTGTCCCTGCTTTAAACAATATAGCTGTCTTAGTTTACTGCCCACCCTGTGACATAGTAAGCTTTGCAAGAATAGAAAAGGCATGAAGAGTCGGTCCTCCAAGCCCATGGGGTATCAGCTCCTGCAGATACTCAAACCCCTCATAAAAAATATTATAGCGTTTGTATGTGGCTGACACACACCCTCATGTGTGTGTGTTTTAAGCCTGTACATTCCTGTATGCTTTCAGTCACCACTCAATTGCCTATAATACGTGATGCAATGTAAATGTTGCTTTTGTTAAGGAATGATGAGAAAAAGGTCTGCACATGTGGTCATATATTATATATCTAATAAAGTTTGCCTGAAGATCAGAGGACAGAGACAGCCACAGAGTTAACAGAGGTCAAGCAAGTGGTGACCCACACCTTTAATCCTAGATAGCACTCAGAAAGCAGAGGCAAAGATCCCTTTGGATCTCTGTGAGTTCAAGACCAAACAGAGCCAGGCAGTGGTGGCACACACCTTTAATCCCAGCACTTGGGATCTCATGCCTCTGCTTCCAGGGAAACATGCATGCCTCTAATCCCAGCACTAGAAAAGTTGACCCAGAAAGTGAGGTAGCTGAGCAGAGAAAGAAATATAAGGCAGCAGAAGACAGGAGTCCAGCTCTTTCAGCCTAGGACTCAGAGGCATTCACTCTGAGGATTTATGAGCTAGGTAAGAAGTGGCTGTGGCTTGTTCCTCTGTCTCTTCGATCTCTCACCTTTCCCCCAGTATCTGGCTCTGGGTTTTTATTAATACCAATTAGAATTTGTGTAATGTGCACATGTTTAGTACAAGTGTGAAGTTTTTTTTTCTACTTTCCATCCATGG
Source organism: Sigmodon hispidus (assembly GCA_004025045.1). Lineage (NCBI taxonomy): Eukaryota > Metazoa > Chordata > Mammalia > Rodentia > Cricetidae > Sigmodon > Sigmodon hispidus. The sequence goes on from PVIH01007498.1 coordinate 98,130, forward strand.
TTGATTGACCTCTACTAATGTACAAGCTGTGGGTCAAAGGGTCAACTGTGTCTGTGGACAGAGGGTCATAGATGGGTGGAGGAGAAGCAGATGAGTGTTAGGAAGACCCCAAGAGATGGCACAGATCTTGCCAGGACCACCTCTTTCTGTTCATGGCTATGAAGAAGAGCAGGAAAGGAAAAGACAGCCAGTCTAACCACATACCCTTGTCCTGATGGCAGACACCATTGGTGAAGATAGGAGAGTCAGGTACCCGGGCCACGGAGGGGCAGGGCGCAGAGCTCCAGGACAGCAGACTTCCCCTTGTGCTGTTGTTATGGCTCCCGAGCCTCATGAGCCAATGGTCAGACAAGGATGAGCTGGTGGAGCCTGCAGAAGAAGAAGAGGAGAGAGCTGGACCCAAGGACCCTCCCTGTAGGTAGGGGCAGAGAGGTCTTCCACTACCGGCTTCCAGCCCAGACCTAAGATTCTTGGGATGACACCTATCCCTCAGCGCTGGACTAACAACCAGAGGGGAACTATAGAAACAAAAGTAGTCATGTGCTGGTACACACCTTTAATCCTAGCACTTGGGTGCAGAGGCAGGTGGATCTCTGTAAGTTCAAGTCCACCTGGTCTAAAAAGTGAGCTCCAGGACAGCCAGGGCTACACAGAAAAATCTTGTCTCAAAAAATAAAGCAAAACAAACAAACAAAAAGTAAAGAGAAAAAAAAGTGACTGGCCAGAGAAGCCTACAAGTGGGGTATCCTCAGAATCATGGTGTTTGGGCGAGACCTACAATGAGACATCCTTGGAACCATGGTATTTAGTAAGCACAAGAAAGATAGTTCCTTGGTGCAAATGTTTCCCATGAAATTATTTTCTATCAACTGACCTCCTAAATGTGATTTCTAAAATTTTAGTAGTCACAGCAAAAGGATTATCAGAGCAGTAGCATCTATTCCCAGGACCTATGGCAATAAATCCTATAGGACAACATCCAGTGAACATACCCCAAGTTCAAGGGAGCCAAATCTTCATAATGGGCATTAAGAATACATCCCCCTGTCTTCTCTAGTAGGTTTGTTATTATTAAACCGCATACTACTCGAGGGTCTTACTGTGTAGCACAAGCTGACCCCAAACTCATAATCGTCCTATCTCGGCTTCCCCTGTGATAAGATTATAGGCAGGTGTCACCATGCCTGGATCTAAATGTTTTATTCTTCCTTCAATGTCTGCCTTCTATAAATGGAAGGTAGGCTTGTGTTAGTTTTGATTAAAACCATGAAGGACTCTTAATTTAATCTGGCTACTTTCTAATAATAATTAGAAAAAAGATGAGAGATGTGTGTGGTGTGTGTGTATGCGGTGTGTGTGGTGGTGTATGTGTGCGTGGTGTGTGTGTGGGTGTTTGTGTAGAAGGGAGCCGAGAAAAGGAAGGAAAAGAGGAGTAAAGGGAAAGTATACAGATGTATGTGTGTGAGTGTATTATATGTGTGCAGTATATACATAAAAGTACTGCAGGTGTGAGTGCCTATAAACTCACAGAAACAACGGGAAACCATTGGGTACCCTGATCCACCACTCTCCTCCAGGGAAAGCCATTGGGTACCCTGATCCACCACTCTCCTCCAGGGAAAGCCATTGGGTACCCTGATCCACCACTCTCCTCCAGGGAAAGCCATTGGGTACCCTGATCTACCACTCTCCTTCAGGGAAAGCCATTGGGTACCCTGATCCACCACTCTCCTCCAGGGAA